>OENT01000084.1:11357-99691 GCA_900239685.1 Rotaria macrura | reverse complement strand
TTTTTGAATCCCTGGGGTGATCAGGGATAGAGTTTTCGACTAAAAATGAAGTGAATATATTAGAGGATTCTCCCTATGTTAGTTAAACATAAGGTGCTGATTCATAGTATCATTCTTGTTTTCATTAAGAATGATAAATTGAGAAAATGATCGAGAGATTACTTTTCTGATTGTACGCCGAAATGCTCGGATTTCAATACAGTACAAATATCTCAACAACAATGAAAAATTTTGAAAACCAAAAATACACTTCTTTTTCTATGTGCATAGGAATTCTAACCATATACAATATAAGATTACATCTCTCAAAATAAAAACACAGATCGATTTACAAAATTAGGCTCAAAGAGAATTGCACCTCGTTGGGTTTCTCTGATTCCGATATTTGTTTTTATACGAGAATTTTCAAATAGAGTTTACAGTACACAGTTTTCAATTTTGAGTAATAAAAATTTATGTTCAAGTATCCAATGGTGTATAAATAAGCCAGAAAACAAAATATGCGTGGAAACTTGAACTTTCCTGAAGCTTAGATTGATTTTTGTCATAGTGTGTTTTTAGCGTAGATCAATCGAATATGCTCTAATGAAATTAATTGTACAAGTACTTAATCGAAAAATGCACCAATCGTAGTTTATATTTAGCGTAAAACAAATCGTCAGTACTGAAATTTTTCCTTTATAAGTAATGAAAATGACGAAAATTGTAAAAACCGTTGTCGTGTTGCGAGAATAATTGTAAAAGTGAATGCTTTTTATGCGCAAGAATGTGTATTAGATAGCTCATAAGAATTTAGCTTTAGGCATACATTTTAAATCGTAAATACTCTGCACCAACAGTAGCGAAAGCAATAGTTTTGAATTTTTATTATGCGTGGATGTTATCGGAACTGCACTTTTCCTTGAACTCTCTATACAACGGTACACAACAGAGAAAATCAATTCTTTTGCTGAAATGTGCACCTACTATCATAAACTCTATTAATCATCATCAATGCCGTATATATCAAGGAGTTTAGATAAAAGGTTTAGTTAATTAAATAGTACAAATACTAAATGCCATTTGAAACACTTATGGCTGAACACAATATTTTTTCAAACATTCACGACTACTCTCTACACAATGGCAGTAACCAATTCTCTGAGTGATGATTTCGAACTGTCAGTAATAGAGGCGATGCTTTACGACTTTTTTGCCGATATAGATTCTACTGAACTGATATCCTCAACTGTGATGACTATTCTACTAAAGTTAAATAAATCATGTAGTCTGAAAAATTCTTAAGTAATCTAATGATGCCGAATATAGAGCATCTTAGTTAAAAATAAGTTCACATGCATCGCTGCATTGTACACATTCGATAATCAACGTTGCTTGGTTAGTGTTAATATTCTTAGTTGATTTGGATAAAGCTTTAAAAAAGTTTCATTACAATTTATCAAGTACTTCTTACGATAGAAATATTATGAAAGCAAATTAATTGCACAAGATACAACTATTTTCAAAGTGCTTTCTAGAAATATTATGCTTCATACATACTAATATCTTTACTATGGACTTTAGTTATTTTATTTTCTATATCAAACAATGAAGCATCTCAGTTAACTTTTGCATAATATTTTTTTAAAATATTCTTTTGAAGAGAAATATCCCTACAATGTATGATTGTCTCCTTTTCTATGGAGTATTTTTATTCTTAATCAAATTTAAATTAAGTGTTACTCATAGTTTTCTAATATAAATATCATATTTTCAAAATAAAAAACAAATATGACTGATTATTTACCTTTAATTGTTAAATAGAATAACAGAGAATACCTTGAATGTATATGATGTATCTGTAAAAACATTGATCTACAACGACTATTATTCATATCGATACGTTCGTATTCACACAAATTTACTGATCCGAAAGTATAATACAATTTTCGTTTACATAGAACGAAACATACATCCTATGTTACACAGCACGAGTGACTCATACGGACTTCAGTTGAAAGTTTGTGTCATCGAAAATTGAAACACCGACTACGAAAAATCATACGGAATAGTTTTCGACACTGAAAATTTACGGATGTATTATTAAAAATATATAAAATAAGAAATCAATTGAAAGATTGATCGAAGTATCACAGATAGAAATTGCTACGAAATTTGGTCGCATGGATTCCAATCGATTGGGTAGAGAGTCTTCTGAGATATCCTTTTATGTTGTTGGTGATTATTCATTGTTAAAAACTAAAGCTTAACCTTGTTGAAAATTTAAAACAGTTTTTTGTTTATTTTTATGAAGTTTTTAGAACTTTTGTATTCTTGAAATATCTATATGTGAAAAGTATTAGGTACTAGAAATATTCATATATTTTATCTTTTATTTCAAGATTCTTTTCATTTCATAGACATTCGTGCATACAGTTGCTTCCTTTGAAGCATTTGAGCGTGAGATAATGTCTCATTTAAAACTTATAAATTTCTTTACATAGTGATATCGGTATTTATGAAAAATATATTTATAACCCGAAGATCTGGAATTGACAAGCTATTGTATATGTCAATTTCAATCGGAAACGATTAGTTTCAAGTCAATATTGAAACACATGAATTTTGTAAACGTCTGAAAAATTCGATCTATCTTGATCTGTAACATAGGATCTTAATTTGCATGTCTTCTCAGAAACGTATTTCTGTTTGATAAAATTGATTTACATCTTCATGAAAACACAATTTGATGTAGTTCAATATTTAGTACATACGATTGTATACCTTTCGCAGAATTTTCCAACCATTTTGATTCTTTCACATCTTTTTCGCCTTTCTATACTCGAACTTTTCCTCATGATATATGTTTAATAATCTATGGTTTCACTCTCTTAGGGTAAAAATGAATCATGCACAGTGTGATTATTATTGCGTAACATTTGTTCATACATATTTTCTAACATAACGAAATACTGTATGACTCACTGTACATTGACAATGTAGCTTAATATTAATCATAATAACAATCGATCCTTGGCTCTTATTCAACCTTCTTATGTATTCAAGGCTTCAGCGTATTTTTATATAATGTTGAAAAATATACTATCAGATATATCTAATATTTTCTTAGAACGTGTGGTCTATATTTCAATTAGTGAGCTATCAATACTATACTTATTGTAAGTTAAACTCGAATAAAACATGAATCAGCTATAGAGTTCTTTGAATTTTGCAACACGATGTTCTTTTTGTATTGTGTATCAATCAGTTTAATTGTTGTTTTCCAGTTAGCAAGAGTTGCGAACACATGCAAGGATGTGAAAGGTGCAAGCAAAGTGAATAATCAATAAAAGTTTGATAAACTTCTCATTCTCCGTCTTTTAGGGACTAAGTCAACAGCATGAAACATTACAGCGGCCTGTATCAAACTCTATTTCAGAACTTCATCTCATGAAGATCTATCGATTCATATTCAAATTAATTAAGTCTTAGATTTTTCATAGATAGTTAATGAATGGTCTTTAAAGAAAGATTAATTTCACTATGAAATGTCTTCTTAGTTCACAAACTTTATTGCTTCAAAACTTTACCTGTGATGTCAGACACAAAATCCATTAAAATGGTAGAAGTTTGAAAATAAAAAAGTACATTCAAGAATTATGCGCAAAGTACACGAAAAGAAAAAACAACTCTTACACTGACTCAAATGTAAAAATGAAAGCAAGTTTCCGCATCGTTAATGAGCGACGTGAAAAATAAACCTGAATTACTTTCATATGGCTGGAGTTTGTTTCAGATGCTTCTTCTTATTATAAAAATATGAAATAAACGATTCGAACAAGTAATAATACTCTTTTATAGTATAATCGATTGGGATCGATTCATACCTACTTACACTGGGACTTCTCTGTCTACGCAAGTAATACAAGATGTGAAACGAAATTTCAGTTAGCTCTTCTTTCAAATGTTTTTTATATGCTTTGATAGAGTTTGAAGAGCTAATTTCGATGACATGTTTTCTTATTCAAATTAAATATGTTTTGGGGTTGCACGTAAACTCGTATAATTACGTGTAAAGGAAGAAGTATGATTGCAATGATGTTTTCTCTGGTCTTGTATCGTAATACGAACGAAAAGCGATTCTTTCCACTGATTCGCAATGCGTAAATAAGATAAAATGATCATCTCCAAAACACAAATTATAAGCTATTTCGTTTGTGTCGCATCACAATCAAATATGACCGCACATATTCTACTACTGGGGATAAAAATTTAGTTGCAAAACAGCATTCACAACGCACCCAACATCAGTAGTATGAGATGCGTGTAACTATGTTTTGTTATGATGTACTTGCAAGACACATTTATTTTGAATAAAAAAATACATGTCATCTATATCAGCTCTTCAAACTCTATCAAAGCATATAAAAAAACCATTTTACAGAAAAGCAAACTGAAATTACGCTTCACATCTTGTATTACATGTGCAGACAGACAAGTCCTAGTGTAAGTAGTTATGAATCGATCCGATCAAGTGTTTGAGAACATTAATATATTATTGACAAATTCATTCAAACAGAACGGTTGTAATTTCTTCAATAAAAATGAAATCTTGCTTTTTATTTGAAAACATTTTCGAAAACTTTGTTCCTAAATGTTTGAACTAAATAAGTATACGTTTCATGTAGTGAAAGTTTGTCGAGACAGATCAGTTTACCAGGAATATTTTAATGATATTTTCATTTTGTATTTACCGACAAAATTAGTATGAAAAGTCGACACCATATGGAAGCTGTTATAGAAAAATCTCGTTTGATATTTTCAAAGACTATACGTTCAGCATATTCTAGGGTTCGTACATAAACATAGAGCTCAAACGAGTCAGCTATATCAATCCATTGAAATTTTTTTTATTCAGCACTTACAAGTACTGTATAAATTTCGAAAAACTTGTAATGAAAGAATTAATTTCGACTACAGTATGCTTTTAGCAGTGTCATATTGATGAAAAATTTCGATTGAAGATTTGTACTGAATGATTTCCATCAAAGTTTACAAAATAGAGTGATAATGAACACGTATACATGAACAGCTATAACTTGTTCTCTGAATATTTTTGTTTTTGCTTTAAAATTCAGAAAAATAGTGAAAAAATTATACGAACAATCAGTATCGTTCGTATGTCAACATCTAGTTTTGAATTATATTAGTGTTCATAAACATATACGATGTAACAATATCCTATTCATAAAATCAATGTTTCGTGTAGAGCCCACGAAAGTTTTGAAACCTTTCATGTCAACTGTATATTTCGATGAAATAAATGTTGCAGCTACCGAGAAGAAATACTTTTTGATAAATTCTATTTTGTTATTCAATATCTAAATGTTCAACAGTAGTAAAAAAATGTGTATTGAGACAAGTTTATACTGCTAATTTCTTTTTTAAAACATATCAAAAAATACCCGAGCTCCATCATGATTAACCCTTTCTGACCGGCTACCCGAAGAACGAGTGCAAAAAAATATTCACCATTGTATTTAGACTTCAACCACTGCCTAGATATCGAAAATCTAGTATTCGACTCAGGGAAGATGACGGGTCACAAAACCACTTGATGTTACCTTTTGGTCATATCCGGCCATAACGGTACAGACATGTAAAAGAATTGATCCTTTTTCTACCTAAAGGAGTTCGAAGGTTCATACTTTTTCTTAATGCATACCAATGAACTAGAACAAAAATTATGTTTCTACATCTTTCCTCAATACATCAGCTGAATTATCGATAGAATATCGTGAAACATCACGGAATTATGCGAAATTTGCCTGTTTTCTTGAGATAAGACTCAGAATTTAGAGAAACTCTGAGAGTTTTCGAACTCGATTATATCTTATCATTCACAATCATTGCTGGATGCTTCGAAAACTCCCAGAGCATGTATAAATTCTAGGTCTTATCTCAGGAAATCAGACAAAATTTTGCATAATTCCGTGACATTTCACAGTTTTCTAGCAATAAATAAGTTGAGGCATCGAGAAAATAGGTAGAAACATAATCTTTGTATTAGATTCATGGTATAGATTAAGAAAAAGTATAAACCATCAAATTCCTTTAGGCAGAGAAAAGATTAACTTTTTCACATGTTTCTACCATTACGTCCGGATGTGACCAAAACGTAACATTCTTGTTCTTTCTTATATAATTCATTATTGAAACACTGTCATTAGTAGTGACAGAAACAGAGAATCTATCAACAAAACTTTTGCAGCTGGTACTTCGAATATCGACTTTTATTAGATGTTCGAAACAGTGATAGTTCTGACTGTGGATATTTTCCAAAGCACTCAGCTCTCATGATGCTGCTTTGAGAAAGCAAAGTGCATTTATTTTGAATGAAAGGTGAATAAATCGTGACATTGGTGCCCTTAATTATCATTATATCAGAACGATGTTCAACACCAGTTAGAAATAGTTTTTCTTGATAAAACAATTTCACAATCTGCCGATTTGGTACCATCCGGCCGGAAAGGGTTAAGAAGTAAGTAATCGAATAAGATGACCTGATATTCATTAAAAGCATCGTTTTATTTGTAAAATCAATGATTTTATTTTACTGCAAGGCAATAAACGATCTGCTCAATCTTAAATTGATTCTAACTATTTGTGTTGGTCTGTTCACATTCTTAAATTCGGATTGTTGACCATGCCATGCTTTGTTTCCCGATAGCAATCATTTTGATTCTTCACTATAAAGACTTCAATTCGTACGGCATATGAACAAGATACTGTACAAATATAAATTATACTGGCTATTAATGAATACATTTATTCTTTCCTTCTACACTTTTCGAAAGTTGATGCTATGATGTATTCTACCTGAAGATAAACAATAATATAGATATACTTGAGTAGTGAAATTATCCTGAATTAAAATGATACGGATGGATCATCTATCAAACTGTTAGGAAAACGTATTTAAATGAAGAGCAGTGATAGTGACAAATACTATTGAATCTTGCTTTGATGCTTTTCGAGAAAATGAGTTTTTGTCCTAAACAAAATTCATCTGTGATCTACTGATACGATACACAACATATTCAATTATTTCTTCCAGAAAAATCTATCTAGATGTAAAAATGAATATTTTTTGTCGTTATTTTTATATATGTCTATTTTATGAATAAAATGTAAGATGTAAATTATTTTTACAAAAACAAAAAGTCAATTATCTCAAACAGGTTTAGTATTTTTGAGAGACAGTAATATGCTTTTCAATTCGGAATCAATGAAACTATTTATCATTAGCAAAAAGAGACATATGAAAATATAAGAGGACTTAAAACATAGTTAATACGTATCACCATGAACAATTGAACATGATTGTTACGAGAACGCATCATACTTCGATAGTTTTCAAAACTACTTGGTACACACAAGATATGAAACGTTAAGTCACCAATATTTAATAACTTTGATTTGATTCTTCCATCGAGTTATGTAATTAGAGGGTAATGCCTCCCTTGATACAGATTAGATCTTAACATTGTTTTACGTTTACAAAATAACAACAATAATAATAAATAGTTTTTTTTGTATAGATAATCGTTTTCAAACATACATATTTATCGCTCGTATATTTTTGACAAGAGCAGAACAAAATCAAGAACAATTACATCCATATATTTTATACGATAAGAAAAATACATTTAGACTTGAGTCATCGCTCATTGTGTTCTATTTTTGATTGTTCTTGATTTGAGTCGTTGACCTTTGTTTCATCGTCATCATCATCATCCAAAACAACGCTCATCGGAGAGTCGATCTTAATCTCTGTTACTAATGAAACAAAAACCATTTAGTTAATAGAAAAAAAAACGTTCTAATATATTCACTTGAAGTAGTTAGTTGCTTTTTACATGTTCTATTATGATAATCATTAGATTTGCGTTTTCTAGATGTTGATACTTGTTGTAGTTCACTAATATCGTCGTCGTCTTGATCTTCATCATCATCATCATTGCTATCATCATCGTCCTCTTCGTCATCGTCATCTTCAGACAGAACAATGGGACTAGGAATTCTTTCGTCGTTTGGTTCTACATAGTCAATGATTTCACATTCAGGCGATGATGATCGTTCTTCAGGTTCATCTGTAACAATTGTGACTTGTGGAGAAGAATCAACTTCAATCTAGAATATTTTTCAATAGAATCTTCTTCTCGTGACGTACAAAAACAAAGCAATCTTACAGTATCTATTGATATTGTGGGATTTTCATCAAGTACTATCGGCACATGTTCATCTTCATCGTTATCATCATCTAATGAAATTTCCAATGGTGCTGCTACTGTTGAAGACGAAGTTAATGCTGGATATTGTGCATGACGATCGAAGCCAGCTAAATCATATGGACAACGAGAAAATGTATAAAATTCATGGATAAAATGTTTTGTGTAACGTCCAAGATATTCATTTAATTTTCTTGCTAAAAAATTTGAATGCATATTATGTACTTGTATAATCGTTAAAATTTCTTGTATTATATGTTCAATAGTTCGTTCATCATTCCACAATAAAGCTAGTAGTTCGCGTGCTAAGAATGGTACCAGACGATGAAGGCAAGCTGGATTTGATGCGTACCATGTTGCTGAACATTCACGAACAGTCATTGTATCTTGATTGTGTCCGATTATAGGACTACGGACGAATAAACGATTGATATAAATATATTTACGAAATGCAACTGTTTGACGTGTTGATTGCGAATAAATGGTTGATTGTCTTAGTTCAGATGTTGTTTGACGTAAGTAACGATGAAGAAGACGACGTATTGAATCAAGAGATATTAGATTTGACCAAGATTCTGATGGATTGTTGAAACGAACTAATGATGATCGAGAAGAATTTCTCGGCTGAGAACTAAAGAAGAAAAATAAAATAGAGTAATTTGCTTTTTACTGCCATTAGAATTGAAACGTATCTATGCAATAAACTGTCTTACCCTGGTCGACGAACAATAGTTTCTAATGTATTCAACCATTCAACATAAACCATTTGCCGAAATATATCGTCGCGTCCATTGTTATTGTTAGTATCATGTGATGTTCGACGATGTCGATCGAACCAATTAAGAATGTCATTAAGATTTGTAAAGTTTGATGGTGGTTGTTGTATTCGTCGTGGTGTTTGTACAGAAATTTCTTCCACAATGTCGCCAGAAAAACGTTCTCGTGTTATCAAATTAAACGGTTGTTTACATAATGGACAAATAGCACGAACTTTTGACCATTCGAGTATACAAGAAAAACAAAATGTATGTGCACAAGAATCGATTCGGGCAATAACATCTGTTTGTTTGTTATTGAGACATACAGCACACTTTTCTGGCGTTGGAGGACGCACAGAGACAAGTGCGAGTAATGATTCCTGATCTAAATTATTTGTTGAAGATTTTGGGATTTGATCATCCATACTTGTTTGCTGTTCGATACTCATGAAAAACAAAGATCTGAATTATGAAAAAAATAACATCATTCATGTGAAACTGTCAGTAAGCATCATTTTACATATGTTTTGACAAAAAAAGAGTTCCACTACACTGTATGACTCAATAAACTAGCGAATCGAAAAATGTATACAAATATAGCGGTATATATTATACCATATTTTGACGGGGAAATAATTGAGTTAGTGCTACTGTCGTTGAATTTCTACACGATATGTAGCGCTTTCGAAGATGAACTAAGCGCATGATTGGCACTAACAACAATGATTTTGCCGGAATATATTTCTACTAGATGTCGTTAACTATCGAACGTATCATTTAAATCGATCACACGTGTAATATATAGCACAGACTCGTCGTAAATCCATCCACGATGTTGACTTTAGACAGATTTACTCCAGGGATCACCCTATAGTCATATATTCAATTTTTTCTGACTTCGATGTATTGTTCATTTGCGAAAACGTAATAAAAAGTAAACATTCAATTTGATTTCCCTTATAGTTCATGATCATATCCGGATGTTTGATATTTAAACGTTGACAAATTCCTTGTTTTCCAACTCATCAAATAGAGTATGATTACTTCAAGAGAAGAATGATTCTTATTTTCTCTGAAATTCAATATTTTTTCTATGTAACAAAGGTGTCCACAGGGAAGGGTTACCCTCCCCTGTACCCTGTACCCTGCACTGCCCTGCCCTGTTTCAGGGCAGGATAGATCAGGGAAATTTGCAGGGCAGGGTGACAGTTTTACCCTGCAAAACAAAAACCCAATTTTTGAATTTCCATTTAAAAAAATGCTTTGTTTAGTTTCTTAGAGTTAAAAATAAAAATAACAATTTTGAATGTATTAGTGTCATTAGCTCTTTCAAATATCATCATGTATTTTGTTATGGGTCTACAAGTGGAACAGGACATTTTATTAGTAAGACCAGCGGAAAAAAATTCATATAAAAAATAAATTATCTATCTCTTGTTAATTTTTTTCTTGCTCATTGTGTTAATATTATTTCCTGCCGTTATTTTTATATATTTTGTTCCACTGAAGTTCTATAGTAAGCTTGTGAGTCTAAATTATACATACTGTATCATTCACTTTACTGCTTGTTTCATGATTATGTATTGTGTTACATTGACTGGTAGTTACAATGACTGTATAATTAGCACTTTAATTTAAATTAAAAAAATGTTCTATGGCAAAATGAGAAAAGTGCCTTTTTATTTTGAAATATATCGAAAATTAAAACATAGACAATACGTCAATTCAGCAGGGTGCCCTGCCCTGCCCCGCCCTTGTCAGAGAACCAAACAGGACACGGGGCATCTTAAATTTGTTCATTTTTTTACAGCAGGGCAGGGTATGACAGGACAGGGCACAGGGCAGGTTGCAAAAACTCACCCTGTGGACACCTCTGCTATGTAAGTCAATCATTACTTAAATTGTTCATCAACTAATATAGTCATTTAGAGATATTGCGTTTGGATCAGTAATGTGTATATATTTTCTTTGATATTGAGTGAACTACAACGTTGGCTCTGTAAACATTTATTTCAAATGTAACTCGGTTTGCTATTTCGTTGCGAGATAATTTCATTTTTACGTTTTTGTACAAGCGTCTTATTTTATTAAATACATACGAAGATAAGCTATATTCTAATACTTTAATTTTATTCTCTGCTTAGCACTGACTCAGTTAGTAATATTTAAAGGGAAAGTTACAAGTTGAAAGTGAGGACTAAATATCTGATCTGGATTATTGAATTCTTGGATTAGTCCAGATTTCTACTGTATAGGTTTTACTTCTTTCTACAAGTCAAAGATGGTAAATCGTACTATTTTCTTATAAAACCACCAGATTCTATTTAGTCATTATCTTCTTCACATTGAAATTTTACGAAACTCTTTCGTTTGACGCGACATTGATTGTGAATAAGTTTAGAACTAAACAAATCTAATCATAGTAAATAGCAAACGGTTTGCAATGCTTTCAGGGAGACTAGCAAATTATTAAACAAGATGAACTATTAATGAATGGACAATTATCAGTTCTGAAGCAATAACGATTCATGATCCAAAGTAAGCATTTGACGACATCCACTATTCGAAATTTTTTATAAGAGAGTTACAAAAAACTATCAAACAGCAATAGAAAATTTATGTTGCATGAACATGTTTCGAACATCCATGACAGTAAATGTGTGCATACTCATTGTCAGTGGTTGCTTGTGGAAAGAAAAAAATTGATTTCGAGTTAGTATGATTAATTCATTTGCCGTTTCGATCACCAAACCATGTAATTGGTGCACTAGACGATACACATTTTTTTGTATTTTTGTGACATTTATAATCAGAACAGCAAGAGTTGAAAAGACCGGCACATGATTTACCCAGTCCAGCACATGAGAACAACCTAAATTTGTAAATCAATCAAATATTAATTTCAATGAAATAAACATAAGATATTGAATATTGAAAAGCGAGAGACCTTTTCTCATAATTCTTATATTCATTCCAATGATATGTACGAGAATAAGCACAATGGACAGCAATCATTAGAAAGAGTAAACAGATCCATAAACGATTGATCACAGCCATTACCACTTCAGAAATAGTTATGAAGGAAAAAATATTTGATCGAATCTTTATACGTAGTAAGTACTACGACAATTGCATCCACTAAATAAATACACCTTGAAGTAAGTATATTGGTCTCTAGGAAAAAGTAACGTATGTTCGACAAAGTAGAAAAAGAAAAAAGAAATTGAGAGCACTATTATGAATAGCACCACTTTGATTAACATGAATAATCAGACGAACGAAAAATAATATCAGGTTTCCTTGAGAATTGAATAATGAAAAAAAATACTATTTGATTCTGCATCATAGATGAATAATAATTCTTATCAATCATTCTTTCGTTTTGGATTTACTTATCTTCATTCGTAAATGCAAAACAGTTATTAAGTATACGATAACCCTAACTATACTTAGTTGATGAAGTACGGATAATTTTTTCATCACATTTGCTTTAGAGTGTGTTCGTTCTTGAAACCGAAAATAAACAAAAGATGGAAATCTAAAGAAATCCATACAATGCGAACTTCACTTTTGCATGTTCACTCAGCAGCAAAGAAATTGGTGATATACAACTGAAATATATTCTGCACCAATTACATGACTTCCTCTAATTCAGTAGAGCTAGAGGAAAAAGGAGCTCTTACGCTGACAGGTTAATTGTTACGTGCATGATGAAGCAAAAATATTAAACGAAATCAAAATCGATTCAAAAAGGACAATTGCAATCTGCTACAATAACTATTGATCACAGTATTTACTCGTGTAGTGCTTAACAGGTTCCATCCACGCATGAAAATCGAAAACAAAACCGAGCTAAATGAGACCGAGAGACCAACTAACGAAATCGCAGTTCTCAATCATAAATTTTTCTTGTATCAATAATACTAAGCATATATACTATTTTCTTCTTTGAAATTTGAGAACACCATGGTTTTCTTGATTTTCTATACAGACATAATCTAAAGCAAAGAACGAAAGTTGACTTAATGTATTCTAGCTTAGTAGTGTAAAATCAAACGAATTGATTCAAACATCAGAGATAGATTCTCGATCAGAATCTATTCTATTTTATCATGTGCTTTCTCTCTTTTCTTTCAAATTATTTTTACAAACATGTTCTATTCAAATCATGCTTCGAAAACTATTCCAACCATACAACGTCACGAATCACATTTTCATTCTTCCTGTCCTACACATATAAACTATTCGATTTGTTTATCTCTTCTCGATTTCTTCATAACGAATTGCAATCCTAATTATGGAACTGACACGATCTGTCATTACATGGCTATATCCAATGTAAATAGAAATTACTCTGAGTTTTATACACCACGACATATACAGCGACTTTTACTGGCAGAAAGAGAAAACGGTACTCTCCATTTCATTACGGGTAGCCAGTACCATATCAAGGACTTGTCTTCATACAACTCTATGTATATATAACTATATCTATGAATATAAATCAAATTGATCGTTCGTGCTACGACATATCTCTATATATGAAAATTAATGTGTATCTCTGTCTTATGATAAGTATATATGTACAAAGAAGAAATATTCATCACTACGCTGTGTGTGNATTTTTCCACATTCGAGAATCTGTCTTGTATTAACTTTTCATAAGCAACCATCGGAGTTGTTGCTTTATGTAATTCGAACTGAAATGCAAACTCCATGCCTACTTAATTAACACAATCGAACACAAATGATGGAGTAACATCATTGAGCATCTTAATCCATTGATCACTATCGATCCATGTATACATTTGATTCGATATTCGTTGATCATGCATAGTAACCGAAAACACTGCGTCAGAAATATTTACTGCAGGATGATTTTCAAAGATCCTATGAGCTTTAATCATAGTACTTTTTACAGTTCTTTAGATGAATGATGGGAACTAGATCAACGAGTTCTATTTTTATAAACTGCTCGATACTGCAGAATTCTGCCTCGAGGAAGGATGCCGGTTAGAAATAGAGCTTATGGGGAAGAATAGTATTATTGAAAGATGTATTATGGTTATAAGTCGAGGCAGAGAATAAAACAGATTCTTAGATTATGGTCTTCGAATTACTTTTTCTGTTTGTATATCGGGAACACTGGATAGTTTCTACAGTCTAGACGATTTTTTTCAAACGAGGAACAGTCTAGTTGATAATTATTATTCGTGTGTCAGTCATAGAGTCCAATGTTCTGGAAAGTCTTGTTTTCTTGATACTTCTATTTATAGCCTACATTATTGAAAGCATTTGCTGACATCAGCAGCATTCAAAAGATAAAAGTGTCGAATAAATGAATTTGATATGTTTGAGTGTACAGAATAAAGTTATTGATTGTAAGGGATCTCGAAATATATACAGTGTCATACATGAATAATTAACACTTTTTGAAGAAAAGGCTGTGTAGTTGTTGTAATAGAATTGCCACGGTTAAGTCGTATGACTGCATTGATGCTAACAGAGAATAGACGTTTTGTAAATATGCAAGTAAGATTCGATGATAGTTGTAAGGATGTTATTCGATACTGAGTATAAATCTCGACAAGGGGGCAAGTCGGAAAGAACAGTTTGAGTGGAAGGCAAAGAACATTGATCTTGCATATCGTGCTGTTGTGGAATGAATACAATGTATTAAATTATAGTGAAAGCACTGACTTTCAGTATTCAGTTTTCAAGTGTTGAATAGAATAAAACGGACTTGCATTTAATTTGTAATTTTCATAGCTATCAGAATAATTCGTCTTGTCGCGTAAATATAATTTTATTTAATGTCAATGAAAACAACTGCTTGAATATTTCGCAGTACTGTGTTGTTATCGGCGTATACTTTTTGTATTGCTTTTGAAAGTTTCCAAAGTATGAAACACGAGAAGGATGTCTTTTGAATTTTTAATTCGTCCACAGGCGTAATTATTCGATAATCAGTATTGAGATGAGTATAAGATTGTTCTTAATTCAATTTACATGAGTCTATTACTCTCTGGACTTCAACATTGTGGTCAGAGCTAATATAGAATCTTTAGAAGAAAATTGATAGCTCTTCAAGAAATTTTCTTTTTCAATTCGGATTTACCATTCTTCGATTAACATGGACTACTTTAGACAGCTTGAGTTTATGTGTCTGGTTACACGAAAATAAGACTAAAATCAGTTTAGTCTTTTTCTTGTTGCCAATTTAATATTGACAAACAGTTTGGCATCTCCAAATTCTATCATTTTTTTCAATTAGACACAATATTAATGAATTGGCATATCGTATTAGGTTTGAATACAAAATATTCGAAAATTTCATCATAAACAGACAGTACTGAGTGAAACTATCCAATGATAGCAAGTATGTGTTGCATGTAAATGATTCGAACATTTATCGGAGCAAATACGTGTGCATATTTATTGTCTTTGATTATTTGAGAAATAGAAAACATTTCTTGAAAGGTTAGTAAAAATTATTCATTTGCCATTTCGATCAGCGAGCCATGAACTTGAAGAACCCGAATTCGATGGACTAGGGAGCACACATTTTTCTCTAGTTTTATGGCATACAGAACCCTCACAACATGACTTAGAAAAAATACCTCCGCAGGACTTGCCAATTTCAGCACATGAGAACAATCTAGATAGATATAAATCAAATACATAAATTGATTAGAAATCTATTACACATATTCAATATTGAAAATCGAAATACCTTTTCTGATAAAGCTTATTTTCGTTTCTATGATATGCACGGGAAGATGCACAATTTATAACAACTATTAGAACGAGTAGATATGCCAATACACGATTAATCGTAATCATTCTTACTTTCAAAATATGTATACAGCAAAAGAAAATTTTGCGACACCTTTATAAGCATTAGGTATCACGAGCATTTCGTTTGCAAAACAAATACACCTTGAAGTAAACATATTCATCTCTACGAAAGAAATAGTAGTGTGTTTATGTTGTGTGAATGTGAATACTTAAAAAACTAGAAAAAGAAATTGAAAGCTCTATTATGAATGGTATAACTTTCATCAGTATGAATAATCAAACGAGCGGCAAATAGTATCAGATTTTGTTGAAAGTGGAATATTGAAAGAAAAGTGATTTGGACTCGACATTATAGGTGAATAATATTTCTTATCAATCGTTTATTCGTTATGAATTTATTTAACTTGTTTGATAAGAAGTAAAACAGGTTTCAAGTATCAGATTAATTTTGTTTTTGTTGATGAGACTGGATCAATGATTTTTTTCTTCTTCGGAAAAAAGAAATAGAAGGTTGTATGGACTATGATTTTTAACACTAAATAATATCGTATGATACCCAAAGGTTGTGCAACGGTGATACCAGAGACAAAATAAATTGAATGAATCAAACTGATTTCGATTTGATTTGATGTCAATGTAAATAAAAAAATGACATCTGTCATATTTCTAATCTTGTTCAATCATAAGACCATCAATGACTACAGTGTGAAACTAGTAATAGTGAACAATCTTCGAACTACTTAAGAGAAGAGTTCAAGTCAACCAATACACCATGTACATTTGTATACTAACGAGTGTCCCAAAAATAATTCGTCATTTCGGTATTTTAAAAGTATCTCAATCGATTCTCAATCGTTTAAACTGAATTTTTTACAACGCTGTATATAATGTTTTAATGTGAAAAGTCGTCATGATAAAGTCTCGACTAAACACTATGAGATTCAAAATTGATGAATTTTGTAATCGTAGTTTTTCAAAGAAGCAATTACCTTTCCTAATCGACAGAGCAGCTGTCTAATGGTTTTCCTGTTTGTTTTTCAATATTCTCAGGTGTGTTTATTCGCAACACCATTTGTGAAAGTCTTCTAAAACAGACTAGTGATGTTTTAAGTGTTGTCAAAATTTTACAATACAAAACGACATGAAATAATCAAAATCAATGCTCTCACTCCATGTTTTATACAAATAATTAAATGCATGCTAGACAGTTGTTAAAACGGGTTTACGCAAATCATTTTCCTTGAAAACAACAAGAATATTTAATCGTAAAGCATTAGTTTAAAACATGGACCCAAGAGTTTGGTACAATGATGCTGAAGTTCGTTCCTAAAGTCGAAATATATCTTAAACGAAAAAGTTGGCCGGACGAAAATTAAGGCTTTGAATAGAATTATGAGCTGTTATCCAGGAAGAGTTTTTCAAGAGATTCGTACAACGTCTGATTATGTTTCTTTGTAAATCACATGTGACACTAGTAAGATGATAAAAACTGACTAAATGATCTTACAAAATCTCTCATTTTGGGATACCACAATATATATATATATAAATATGACCACATTTTAAACAGCTTTGTAGAGAATTGAATGAAGAATCGTTTCGTAAAATATTCGGTTTAAAAGATTGAAAATTCACCAAGATATGATTAAAATGTTGAAGCCTCGATTATTTCTAAGACATCTATAATCAGGCTGAATTCATGATTGATTAATTGATATCAATTATCTACTTTTATGATCGTAAAAACAGATCTGTTTTCTTTCATAAAACCGATATGATAATCTAAAAACCACTTGCTATTTATCATTATCGTCACTGCTTTCATTGTCTAATTAGTTTTACTTATTAAACCAAAACTAAGCATTACTTTTTCTTTCTTCTTATAAAAATGATTACTAATTTGTGAATGTCGTTTATTTGTAGCCATACATGGTATCTGCAAATAAGTAGATGAAAAATGAATCACATTTCCCCATATATGAAGAAGACTATCATTAGAATCTTGTGATGTGAATTCGACCCAGTTTCTACGTAGATTAATTTCTTGAACGACGTCATGGAATTAAATATTATGTCTTCATGTTGACATCGTAACAAGATTGTTGGTTTCGAGCCAATAAATTAGAAACAGTACAGTTATCTATGGATTCATAAATAAATAAAAAATTTAGAAAAGCCAAACGGTTCAAATTCGCAAGAACTAAAATTTGTTCAACTGAAATATCTGTCATTGAAGACGAAAGCAATTTTTTCGAAATTTGTCAATATTCGCTTCATGATTTGTTACTGTTTATGAATCTTTTCAAAAATATCTCTATCCTTATTGTGTGCGAAAAAAAGCAAGCAAAATACATTAATCATGAGCAACGAATTAAAAACAGATGACTTTTTGAGTACGATCACTGATGATTTTGCATAGATAAGCTGTTATGTTGCATAATATCTTTGAACTGCAATGATTTTGTTTCGATAATATCTAATCTATACATGAAGTACTTGATATAAAGTTTTTTTGATAAAGCGACTGCCAATCATTAGCGATGATTCTTGGAGCCTATAGATTAGGAAAGACCTATCTTTTTTTCTTTCTCGTTCATAGTAACTATAGTTCTACAATCATTGCCTTATTTGTAACTTAAGAATTTTTTCAAATATCTTTACCTATTGTAAAAGAGCATGATGAGATGCGTCCTCTAGTTGAAAAAGAATTCTATGATATCAATAAAAGAAATCTCTTTAACGATGATAATGCTTTCTCAAGGCGAATGTTCTGGATTCATTTAGATCTTCTTAACTCACATGAAATTCAAAATCCGTTAATCGTTTGATTACCATCAGTACTAGCGGATTCGTTGCGCCAATTGAAAATTTACAAATAAATTTTTATTAAATCAAATCTATATTCTTTGGTAGTCTTTGTTAAAATTGATCGTTTCGACGTATACGGCTCGTTATTCAATCCTATGGGAATTCATGCTAATCGAAATTTATCTAATGCGAAGACCAACCAAAATATAAATTGAAAGTTTGGCCAGTATATACATGAACGTATTTTATAGTTTCTATGGAGACCTTGATTCATCTAATTCTTATAATTAAAGACCACTGCATAGTTATAATTAAAACTATATGGTTTGTAACTAATACTATAGCGTTGTTTCTTCTTTCTATATCAAATCAGCAATCAAGTGCTTTAGATAAATATCTATTTAATGGATTTCATGTATCTAAACCACTTGCAGTACTTGTAAAACTATTTCTTAATGGTACGACAATAGATAATATTATAAATCAAACTGAAGCAGATCCCCGTTGAACTCTACTCCTATTATACATTATTTTCGAATTCAATTACTGCCTTTCATGTGACATCTAAGAATTCCGCTTGTGTGTAGCTACTGACTTTCTAAGATTTATCCAATATCCTACGAACGACTAATCATTCCAAGAAAAGAAGATAAGTGTTTGCTTTTCGGATAGTTTTTGACAGAAACACAATAGAAGAGTATGGGCTTCACATATGGAAAGAGCCGATTACGTTGCATCAATAAATCAGAAAATCAAAATATTTTAAAGAATGTTTCCTTCACAAGAAGTTGAACTTGCAAAAAGTAGCCGTTTCCCATGGACAGCTAACAAGACGTGATTTCACTTGAAAATAGAATAGCTCAAAGAATCGGCATGGTCTTCAACTAAAAATTTCAGGATACGCCAGGGATGACTAGGCATGTTTTCAGGCATGATTTTAGCTCCCAATTCCAGAATGCAATTTTTCGAACTGGGGTTAAAATTTCAGGATATTTTGCCGTACTTTACAAGGAAAAGCCAGCAAGATCTGAAAATTTCAGGGTTCATATAGCACGCATTAGCTTACAATGTGGATAAATTAAAATGATGAAGATAATACTAACCTAGAGAAATAAACTATCGATTTTTCCGAAACTTCCCTAAAACATACTTTCTCTCTCTTTATAAACTAATGGATTCACAATCCTGTGCATGCCCTTTGTAAAGGGAAAAATTGCGCCGTATCATCATGTTTCTGTCAATATTTATTAAAAGAAATATCCCAAGTGTCATCTTTTTTTAAATGGACCATAGTTCATGACATGAAGTCTCTTTTGAAATAATTAAGCAACGAATAGAACTTTGAATTTAATACAAGATGTATACCCATACATGATTGTCAATGCCTCATTTAACAGTGCGTCCTAATCCATGCAAATTATCACGTGACGAGATGATGATATTTTATGTAATCATGGCTAAGTAACACCGTCTGGCATATTCCGTATCGTACCATTAGTTCGGTACTAAAAGAAACCATAGCCTCTTGTTAGATTCTGTTATTCTCAAGACAGCCGCAATGATTTTTTTTTTGATAAAATACTTGACAGTCGACATGTAGGATCGAAAAGCTTATTTAATCAATTTATGGATTGATGGACGGCATTGTAATGACCGTCTAGGCACTTGGAAATCTAGTACTAAACACATCAAATATCCTGATTTCATTATTTTTATTATATCATCACGTTGTTATTTGACGAATGAGACATGCCATCAAGAGATGATCTATACATAAGAACGACTAAGTAAATGTATTCAACTCGTGTATCTGAAAATCCTTGATATCCGTGATTGATTAGGTAACCCATATCATTTGTGTCATTTATTGTATCGATCTGATTTCTTTTGACATCAATATTCGTTCTATTAACGAAGGATACATCAACTATCTTAATATATATTGGACATTAGAAAAATGAAACTTAGAAGCATATTCATCGATAGTCAAAGAATTCATAAAATTGGAATATTCAGTAGGCAACAATATTAAAACTTTATCAGAAACCACCTATCTGTTGTGTACCAAGTAAAACTGATCGAGCAAGATTTCCAAGTTCTTTCCCACGCCCACACTCTATTGGGATTGATGATAGTAGAAAGTGACGTGTATTGAAATGGACTTGAGATGATTTTCATCATTGGTTTCTAAAATTTGATATTTGCTCAGATAGTGGCAATATGTACGAATTCAAGACTAGTAGATAACTAATAACTTATGCAGAATATTTAATTAATGGGTTGCTAAAAGCAATAGAAAGTCTATATGCACAAAAATATTTTAGAACTTATTTAGGCAAAGCGTTACTTGAACGTGAATTTGCTCTCTTCCTTAATTCGTTGAGACAATAGTTCACTTAGTCATTGGCTATTCATTTATAAAAATAAAACTTAAAAATTCTCATCAATTAACAACCGTACACAATGTCAGTATAAAATGAGCATAGGAAAACATAGATAAGCTATTCGATTGTTTCAATGTTCGTAAAAGAAATGTGTACAGGTAAACTAATGGGTTCTTTTCAATATATTCATACTTGATTTAGACTCAACTACAATAGTCGATGATGGACAGCTTGCGAATGTAAGAAATAATAATGTTCCTAACTGATCCCTCCAATTATTTACACGGTTTATCATTGAACTAATAATCCGTGAAACCTTCAGTTTTCTTTTTGGTTACTGTCCGAACCAACAGTAAGACACATTCAATGAAATTGCCTAGTTTCATTTACATCGCCAATATTCTTAACCATTACAAATACCAACTATCGTCTAAATGCTACAGATGAACTATGAAAAACATGAATCATTATCTAAAGATGTCTACCGTGAAAATATCAATAGTATCATTTTCATCGCTCTTCACTTATGCCATAATATACGATAGATACACGATCGGAATCTATTCGATTATCTCATTTTATCATGTGCTTTCTCTCTTTTCTTTCAAATTATTTTTACAAACATGTTCTATTCAAATCATGCTTCGAAAACTATTCCAACCATACAACGTCACGAATCACATTTTCATTCTTCCTGTCCTACACATATAAACTATTCGATTTGTTTATCTCTTCTCGATTTCTTCATAACGAATTGCAATCCTAATTATGGAACTGACACGATCTGTCATTACATGGCTATATCCAATGTAAATAGAAATTACTCTGAGTTTTATACACCACGACATATACAGCGACTTTTACTGGCAGAAAGAGAAAACGGTACTCTCCATTTCATTACGGGTAGCCAGTACCATATCAAGGACTTGTCTTCATACAACTCTATGTATATATAACTATATCTATGAATATAAATCAAATTGATCGTTCGTGCTACGACATATCTCTATATATGAAAATTAATGTGTATCTCTGTCTTATGATAAGTATATATGTACAAAGAAGAAATATTCATCACTACGCTGTGTGTGAGATTCAAACGTTTCTCAGTTCTACCGATTTTTCCACATTCGAGAATCTGTCTTGTATTAACTTTTCATAAGCAACCATCGGAGTTGTTGCTTTATGTAATTCGAACTGAAATGCAAACTCCATGCCTACTTAATTAACACAATCGAACACAAATGATGGAGTAACATCATTGAGCATCTTAATCCATTGATCACTATCGATCCATGTATACATTTGATTCGATATTCGTTGATCATGCATAGTAACCGAAAACACTGCGTCAGAAATATTTACTGCAGGATGATTTTCAAAGATCCTATGAGCTTTAATCATAGTACTTTTTACAGTTCTTTAGATGAATGATGGGAACTAGATCAACGAGTTCTATTTTTATAAACTGCTCGATACTGCAGAATTCTGCCTCGAGGAAGGATGCCGGTTAGAAATAGAGCTTATGGGGAAGAATAGTATTATTGAAAGATGTATTATGGTTATAAGTCGAGGCAGAGAATAAAACAGATTCTTAGATTATGGTCTTCGAATTACTTTTTCTGTTTGTATATCGGGAACACTGGATAGTTTCTACAGTCTAGACGATTTTTTTCAAACGAGGAACAGTCTAGTTGATAAATATTATTCGTGTGTCAGTCATAGAGTCCAATGTTCTGGAAAGTCTTGTTTTCTTGATACTTCTATTTATAGCCTACATTATTGAAAGCATTTGCTGACATCAGCTGCATTCAAAAGATAAAAGTGTCGAATAAATGAATTTGATATGTTTGAGTGTACAGAATAAAGTTATTGATTGTAAGAGATCTCGAAATATATACAGTGTCATACATGAATAATTAACGCTTTTTGAAGAAAAGGCTGTGTAGTTGTTGTAATAGAATTGGCACGGTTAAGTCGTATGACTGCATTGATTCTAACAGAGAAGGGAGTTTGAATGGTGAAACAGAACAAGATTTCTTTAGTATTCATGCGAGTAAGATTCGATGATAGGAAAAGTGCTATTAACTAATGCTAGTTATGTCTGGAGATAATGAAGAGAGAAAAGAGAAGCATGCAAACGAAGTATTTCCAATAATAGGAAATACAATCGCCTCTCAGAGAACGATTTTGATGTGGATGGAGACGGAAATAGATCTTGTATTTCTTTGTAAAGAAGAATGAAAACGATTGATAAATGTGAACTCAAAACAGTGACTGAATCATCCAGTGAAAAAGTTGTATCATACGATAGTGTCGTAGTTTCTATTAAAACAAATGCTCAATGCCATCTAAAACTGAATGCTTCATAAAATTTATAGCAGATCATCAGAGAGACTATTCGTGTTCTGAAAACTAGCCCCCGATTGTTGACAGTTTACAAATATCTTGATTCCTATGAATCCTTTAAAATGATCTCAGACATTTACAAGGAAGTCATGTAGAAGAATCAATTCTTTAACGTATTAAGATGCATTCAATAGAATCTTAAGAAAAATCATTTGAAATGTTTATCCTATCTTGATAGTTATCTATTCGTGCTACATTTTCTATCGATCCGCATCAACATGCATCGCACCAACATATTTGAAATGACACTATACTATCAGTCATATCTGACGGAGTACCCATCTCTTACTATCCTTAAATTGCGCAAATAAGCACATAATCAATAAAAGTGTATAGATCTCAATGCCACAGTTTACAACAGTTCATATTGATATTCATTTTTATGATTCGATTTGAAGAAGAATGAAGTAATGAAATGTATACTGCACTATATCAAAAATCAGATTATACTGTAATAAGATTTGTTCAATATTTTTACAGACGATTGGGGTCACTACGTAATTATTTATGCTGCCCCGTTATTGTATAATATGGCATCATGTTCGTTCTTCTTAAATACACAGAATTGCGTTGATTCTAAGCGATCAAGTCGGTTTATATTCATTTGTACTTCTTCTCTTGAATAATGATGTAATCAAATAGATTACGAAAATGAATCATAGTCTCATCGGCATTTTAATCGAGAACATTTTAATCATCATTGACATCGAAGGAAATTTGATACAGACAAGATGATTTTCTTTTTCTAACAGTGTTTTAACAATTTGAAGAATGCTAACAATATTTAAATATCAATTGTGAACATAGAATTTATTTACCATATGGGAAAAATAAGAAAGGCCAGTAAAAGCTATGAAAAGCCTCGGGTACAATACGTTACATTATAAGTAATCACCTAATTACCTCGTTCAAAACAGCTATTGACAATAATGCTTTTTGCAGCTTTCCAATCCTATTATTTTAACCCCATCAAGTTCTGACAAGTACTATACATTAACAAAAACAAAATGCTAATGTAACTCTTGATTGTGTTTACATGAATGCCGAATACATGATTGATATGACACATAAATACGTTCGAAACATATTAAATAGAATAATGATCTATCAAACAAGAAGCTTAATACGTTGTTTTCCTTCATAAATAGTTCTGGGTCTGCTATTCGACTAAAGATTAATATATTTTTTTCAGGGAATTTTTTGACTTTCGTTTTATTTATTTTGTTGTAATAATGGAAAGCAGCTGCTTGTTACATATATGATAAAAATGAAAGACTGTCATTTATTTTTGCAATCATCTAAGTGTTTATCCAAACGGCTGATATGATTGTCTTTGCTTTAGTCTCTGATGAAAAGATTGTTTGTTTCTTCATATGTGTTTCGTAAGTATTCTAAGACAAGATGTGTTTATAGTATATCAAATTCTCAATAGGAACCATTGAGAAAACAAGAAAATGTCTACTATAGATATTCCGCTTGATTATGTACATATCAGGTCATCGAGCAGAAAATATCCTAATTTGAAAGTAAGAAATAGATGATAACGCAACAAAGTCTTGATGATGTGCTCGCAAGAGATTTCTATGTATATAAATATATTTCCTATTGAAGTGAAATTATCATTGAAAAATAAATAAAAATACAACGGGATAGAAAACAAAACAAAACAAAAACAAAACGTGAATTATAACCAAATATAAAGAAAGCGATAATTATTCTTATAGCGAATAATTTTTTTAAGTTTAATCAAGTTTGAATGATCCCAATCTTGATCAAGTGCAAAAAGTTCTAGAAACATCAAATATTTCAAAGAATTATCATTATCATATTGTCCTATCATTGTCAATAATACTTCATCCAGCGAATGTATCCTATTATCAATAGCAAAACTTATTGACTGTAAATTCGGAAAAACAGGCATTAAAAAGTTCTTTACACAATCAACAGATAAACTTTCTGTTAATGACAATTGTAATTTTTTAATTCGTTTCATATGTTGACGTATGCTTTCATTGATTTGGCATGACATTAAATAATGTAACGGTAATGTTAAAGAATTTAAATTTGGCATTTTAGTTAATAAACGTACAACGAAGCCATCCGTTATGCATGTTCCATATAATTCGAAATGCTTTAAATAAACAAATGATATGGACTGATTCAATAATAAACGTGATTGATGTTCGATGGGTGTTATGTTTTCATAGAGACCTAAATAAAATGAATGCACCAACGGACAACGTATTGTATGTTGTTGTTGATGAAGTATTGTTTGATTTAATACTAAATCAAAATGACGTATACGTGAATATGAATCGAGAATAGTTTTTGTCGAAGATATTTTTGTATAATTATTAATATATGATTTTGTCAATGGTATTGTACATAGAATGTGTTTATAGGATGTTATTTCGTATATAATTCGAATATTATTGTTAAGAAAAAAACTTAAATCTTGGAAAGTTTTTGCTATTAAAATTAGATCACGTTTTGGATTGACATTTAATGATAGATGTAAATCGATTTTTTTTAATATTTTTAATTTATTTGTAAATAAATTATTCCAACAGTCAGTATCAATATGTTCATTATCATTGGATGATTGTAAACCTGTTGTATATGTATAAATAAATGATGTTAAATTTGGACATAAATCAAGAAGATTTTCAATATATTTAAATGATATTGACCAGACGTTTAATTTTAAATAATTTAATAGTAATAGAGATCTTTGACGAGTTCTATTTGGATTTATTATCATTGAAGAATGTTCCGATATTTGGCATGTTAGACGTTTTAAATAAATCATGGAATAGAGTAAAATGAAAAGAATATTAACATCCGATATTTTAAGATTTAACTCTTCAAGAAGATAAAGTTTTTCTGATATACGAGATGACAAAAGATCAATTTGACAATTCGATATACGACATATGCGTAATGATTCTGAGATAAATTCTATTGGTATAACTAGATAATCTGTTGTTTTAATAATTAATGTTCTTAAATATGGAAAATGAAGTATTAATTTCTTTAATTGTTCTAATGTTGGTTCATTTAAAATTAACGTTTCAACTTGATTGTGTTGATAATATTTTGATTGTTCAAGATAATAATTAATTCCATCTATAGTTTGCTTATTCGATAGTTTTATTGAATATATTTGTTCATAAAACTTTGGTAAAATATAATGACATGTAAATAGAAATTGTCGTTGTTGCACATATGATAAATCAAGGTTTAGTCGAATACTATGAATTATGGAATTGAAACGTTGATTTAAATTATAGAATGAATGGATTAAATCATAACTTGATATATAATCGAAGATTTCGAAGAAAATTTCATCGGGTAAGGATTCGAAATTCATTCGCTTCATTTTTTTTTGAAACTATAGATGAAAATTGTCAATTGTCTAAACAAAACGAAAGTCTATTCAATCGCACACTTACAACCATTCATCATTCAAACGGCGAACAATGGCAAAACGACACAGACGCAAAGAAGAAAATAGAAAGAAAAGGAACTGGTGCGTAGTTATTCTATTTCTATTCTCACGTTAATATCCTATCGCATGATTACACAAGGTGACACTATACAATAAATTACTAGTTCAGTTATGTAATCCTCACTGAATAGTTTATTGTACTCGTTCTTGTTCTTTGTTCTCTTGTACAATTGCTTGAACGAGCTATAGTTTCTTTCTTTCTTTCTTTCTTCCTTTCTTTCTCTTTCTCTCTTGCAATTGTTGCTAAAGATTGACTGTCAGCATATGCATGCGCAAATGTCCTTGTCAATACCAAACACACATATCAAAAGTGCAAAAAAAAAGAGGAGATACAAATCAGGCATTTTGCCGAATAAGGCAGAAACAAAAAAAGACATGATATGTTGTGGATGATAAAGTGTGTAATTAACCCTGACATGCATCTTTTCAAATAACACATCCTTGCTGATCATGACACGTTATCGAGAAAAAGATATGATGAGATTTCCGAACAATTAATTTTATTCTAGTAAAAGAAAGCATTAAAAAAAGAATGAAATGTAAATTTTGGTGATCAATGTCTGAATCAACAAGAATAAAGACATGATAAAAGTAATCGATAGCAGACAAATAATGATAAATTAGAAATGATAAAAGAATTAAAAGATGAATAAATAACTTTCTAACGCCTTGCTCATACACATCAATATTGACATAATCCGTCACAAAGAAAAAGAAAAACAACAAAATACGAAACGATTAATGTGACACTTGTGAATTAAGGATTATTCGAAGCAAAAGAAAATTAATATGCATAGATTATTCGAGTAAAAGTAAGAGAATTTCATTAGATACTAGTTTTTTATGATTATGGAAGGTCAAACTTATGAATAAATATCTGCTACATCGATTTTGATTATTGTCATGTATTTGTATGAAGAATTTTGAACATTCTATGTAGTAGTGCATTGAGATTGAATAGGGATGATTGAACTAATGATTGAAAAAGTTAATTCGAAGATATCTTAACGATTGACAGAAGATTTTCAGAGACGTAGACACAACATCGAATATTGTGTTGAAAGATTTAGAAAGCAAAACCATTGGCTAATATACCACCAACGATTCTTTTTCGTATACTTCTGCTTTCGATTAGACTTCATAGTAATTACGTATGTTAATGTTCATTTCTTCTTTTCGACACTATTGATTGTAATTTATAAAATGTATGTTTTCACTTGAATTCTTGTTCTCTTCTATTTTGTTTCCTCTATAGGATTAATCCGTGCAAATCTCTTCCTTCCCAATTAATCTATACATATATGCATAGATTTCATATTTGAATACAGTCAAAACATATTTCGATGAAATGAACTAGATATAAATTCAATGAAATGTTTTTTGTATACTCGAATATATTTTATAATATTAGTAAAAAGTAGATTATTTGCTATCATTGTTTTGTTGATCGATGTTATATCTATCTCAACGAGTCGTCGACTATGTGAACGAGCACTATATTTCGTTTATAAAACATGATCTAAACATACATCCGTTTGTCGTTCAAAAACTTTGCACTTGACAGTCAATATACAATGAACAAGTTTTATGAATAAATAGAGATATTGCTGTTCATAAAATTATTCAATCGTATAAGATCGAACTCCTATTGATCAGATATACGAATCATCCATCTCGTTTATATACCAGTGAATCATTGTAGTGTCGATATAATCCGTTATTGAATATAAAAGTAGACGTTGATGTTTTATCGAATTTAGTTTACTTCTCATAAACAAAAGTATTAAACTACATTTAAATGGATTAATTCTAGTCTCTGTGTCATCCTTTAAATCTCTTTTTGTATTGAAAGTATTTTTTCTTTTCTTTTCTCTCTTCTCTTGATTTTTGTTAATTTTATAAACAAAATTTTTTTTATAAATAGTTTATTTGTAAGATAAGCTTAAATACTTTTCAAGTCGTCAACAAACTGTACATGATACTACTATCCTCTATAATAAAAGTGAATGAATACAATAGACGAGTAAGTATCGAATGAAACAAGACCAAATGATAAATACCATGAAAGTAACCAATGAGAATGTCCAATAGTAATGTGGTAGGTTTAAAAAATATTGTCAACTTTGTATATGTCAATCAATGTAGTATAAATTTATTTGTCATTCGATCTTTTGTTTTTCATGTTTCAATTTTTTTTTTCTATGGAGATCAATGACATAAGATTACTTACCGAACAAAAATATAAAATAAAAAGTGACCGATCGATTCAATTAAAATTAGCATTTTGTCAATAGGTAACTAAATATCCCTGAAACAAAAAACAAAAATAGTGAGCGCAAGCGGCTATTTCCTTGATACGTTCATTAAACTTTGTTGTATTAGTCACATGAGAAATTCGATCTTGGACATATACGATGATCAATAGTGAATGTGCTGTATGATATTTTCAATAACTAAAATCCTGATGAAGAAAAAAAAAAGCGATAATTCATTTTTCAAAGCTTCAAGTTACTTCAACCGATAGAAAATATTTGTTTGTGAATATTATGTATGTGAATCGGTAAAAGAAAGAGAGAGGAAGGAGAGCTCAAGGTTTTAGTCTAAAGCCGCGCGCAAGTACACACGAGCGATGGTGAAGGATTACGACCATCATCACCATACTGTATTAGCATTCAGATTTAGTGGTCGATAGTGAAGCTCACGCACGTATATATATATATATATAAAGATAGATAGATAGATAGATAGATAGAGATATAGATATATATTTCCTACTCAACAATAGCAACAATTCGATCGACTTGCATACATATTCGGTAAGTTATTTTGAATCATTTTTTCCCGTCACTATTGTTATCATCTATAAGGAGAATATTTTCTTGCGAAAATCAATTTGCATTAACAATATAGATCGACAGACGGAAACTTATAATGCCTATGCAATACTCATTTGCATAATAATCATTATTAAGTGAAAAGAAAAAAAGTTTTTTTCTTTTTCTTTTTGTCTTCGTAGTTTTTTGTTGTGAGACTATTTTGAAAAAATAGACGAATGAATCGTTTCTTTTGTGTGTCTTCTTGTTGAATATCGAGTGACATCCAATCTCGATATTCATGATAGATGAAAAACAACATAGGTGTGTAGATGTGCACGTCTGGTCATAGAACGAACAGGCGACCGAAACAATTCAACATTTGCCCAATGCTTAGCAGGGCAAGGGATTAGTGCACGTAATGAAAAAAAGAAAGAGACGAACGAGAATGATGCGTTGTTATTATTCTCGTCTCTGATATACTGCGCCCCCCCCCCCCTCATCCATACCCTCCTTCTCTGCTCTCTTCTTCGTCTTTTTTCCATTATGACACCCATACTAAGTCAATAGTAATGTGTAAACCAATGCGAGAGAAGTAAAAACGGAAATAATTCCGTTTTATCGATGAAGGGAAAATTAAATAAATCAACAGAAAATATTCACTGTGACATATTTTTTATTGAGAAAACGGAAATGAATATTTCTCTCTTCTCACAGCAGCTTGAGTATATTCAAAAATCAAAATCAATCTTTAAATTTTTTCTTTAATTTTTTTCTTTATATGCACCAAATAAACGCACGTGCAAGAGAGAAACATTTGGTCAAAAAAAAAGGCACAACAAAAAAAAACGTGTGAGAGAGAGAGAGACAAAAAGATAGAGAGAAAAACCAACATACATAAAAAGCAAAAAGAAAAAAGAAAACTCTTGTCTTTTCCTTTTTTTTTCTATTTCTCTTGTATATCACAAAATGTTCTCGTTTAATTTGTTTCGGAATAAAATCCATTCTGTGTTGATGTCGTTGAACTTTCATACAATTGAAAACTAGAACTATTGTGTTTTGCTTTATTTTTAAGAACTTGTGTTAATGGATGAGACGTCAATGGTTCAATAAGATTTGTGTTATGTGTATAAATATTCGGATTGTTATCCGACAATGAGTAATATGATGATGGTGTTATGGTCGTATTCGGTGGTGCTGGTGATGTTGTATCGCTATAGTTATTTGCTATAGGTAACGGTTGAGTTAATGAATTCATTGGTGGTAGTGTCCATGGATTCGTTGTCGTTTGATATGAACTTGATGGATTAGGATTCGGTGATGATTGTGATGAAGATTTTGGACTTGTAGGAGATTTGGTCGTATCCCAATTTGTATTAGTTGGATATGTCGACATGAATGGTGGTGGTGCTTGATGATGAGAATACATCTCAAAGGGAGGAACAATATGAGAAAAATTTCTTAAATGATCCATATTTCGTTCACGTTTACGCCATTTCGCTCGACGATTTTTAAACCCTTATTAGAGAAGAAGAATTTGTTGATGTTTGATGAAAATAAATAATATCTATCGTTTGTTTTTATGAACTTACAAACACGAACTTTAGCTTCAGTTAAATTCGTCATTGCAGCAATATCTTCTCGTGTTGCTAGATCTGGATAACGATTAATAGTGAATGTTTGCTCTAGTTGTGTTAATTGTTGACTAGAAAAATGTGTCCGTTGTCGACGTTGTCGACCATTCGGATTATTTCCATTGGAATTATTATTACATTTAGATTTTTTATTTGAAGATTTTTTATCATCATCTACACAACCATGATCTTCATCAGCACTCTGTTCACTTAGATTATTTGTTAAATCATTATTTGGTTCATATTTAATAATATTAGATTTTTGTTGTTGTTCGAGATTAGTTAAAATTGTTGGTGATGCATAAGTTTCATAGGTTGGTAAATGTGTTAGTAATGTTGATGATGATGTTGGTTGATATTGAGAATGATAGAGATCGACAGATGAATGATGTGAAAGATAGACTGAATTTGTCGTTGGAGATGAATAAAGTTGATGATGATCAGTTGTTAATTGTTGTTGATGTTGCTGCTGCTGCTGCTGTTGTTGTTGTTGCTGTTGTTGTTGTTGTTGAGTATCAAACTGTTCAGATGTAAAATAAGAGGCTGACGGATTTTGATACATACGATTCGCTCCATGAAAATAATGATGATGATGATATTGTAAATGTGACGAATTGAAATAATCAGCATATTCAGCGTGTATAGGTGCATTTAAAAGAGTCGCAAGTGTTTCGTTTGGATTTTCCATTTTTGTATATCACCGGCACTAGAAAAAGGAAAAAAAACAACATATGTATATATCATTAATCCTGGATTAATTTTTGATGATGCCAAAGATGATGCGGAATTTTTCTCTCTAAGATTTTTTTTTGTTTTGTTTTCAATAAAGTTTTTGTATCAAAATAAAGAGAAAGAAAAAGAAATAACTAAATCCGGTCAGATTAATACCTTTTTTCCTTTTCTATTTCTACACACACCAGTCTAATACGCGTCGTTCGAATTGGTGTTGATTGTAAGATTTATGTTCATTAGTTACGAAAACGATTTTATGAGAAACAGAGAGAAGATGCAGAAGAGAATAAGATTCGTTTTTTCCTATTTTTTTGGGTCTGTATGCGCGCTTCAGAAAAAGACGAGAGCACGTGCCGAGAGAAAGAGAGAAAAAAAGAAAGGGATTAGTTGAGATACGTTAATTGAGAGAGAGAGAGAGAGAATATGAAACGTCTTTTTTTCTATTGGCTTACTATTCTTGAAAGAACCAATCGGAAGAGTATATATGCATTTATATGTATGTTATTTTGCTTCATTTATTTTGCAATGAAACTCATATAATATCCTGATCTCAAGTATCTTAATAATTTCTAATAAATCACAATAAGAACAGATGTTTAATCAAAACGGAAAAATTTTTCTCGTTGACAATAGTTGAGACAAAAAAGAAAGTCATTTCACACTCATATTTGAAATAGATAATATATTGAAAAGAGTAGTTAACGCCCGTTTTTTTTTCGTTTGTTTGCTTTCTTTGTTGTCCGCAGTTTGATGTGAAAAAAGAGGGAGAATAAGGCGAAGAAAATAAATCGAACGCGATCGATCGATGATGAGAAAAAAAAGGAGATTAACTCGTTTTCGTTCTCTTTTTTTTCTACACGATGATGAAAAGATGTAACATGATGAGTATACGAAAAGAAAACGATTTGTTGACTAAGAGCGGAGATGCATTTATATTGAGATGTATTGATGAATATTATTGGTATATAAGAGTTAGATTTCAAGTTCAAACGAATGTTCTATTTGTATGATTAGAAATAATTGAGAAATATAATAAAGACTGAAGATCAAATCGAGACCTTCCATATATATTATACAATAGTCTTCAATAAAATCTGCTTCTCTTTTTACTCACATCATTTTCCAATCATTTTGCTTCATGGTTTTTTAGTGTACAGACCGCCACTTTGCCACTGTTACTGTTATAACAAACATCTGATTATCATCTCATTCAGAAGACTAAAAATAAAGAATAAAAGATGTTCGTCTTTGTCTGTCTCTTTCTATTTTGTTCTTTGTATTTGTATGTTTATTTTGTCGCATATTTCTTCTTCTTCTTTTTCTTCGTCTTGTTCTTTTTTTTACTAGAACAATCAATTGACAGTCGAACGTGAGAAGACGACACGAAATAAACACAATCAGAAAAAGAATAGTGTATGTCACTCTTGAGAGAATGAATAAATGCATACACCTCAGCGATAGTGATTGTAGCCGTAACAAGACAAACTTAGCATATAATTACATTGTTTCGTTCGACAACGAAACGACAGACAGGCAAGCAGGAGGACGACCGATCTAAATGTCAGCTTGTGCAAAGAGACAAACACGAGCATGACCCAGTTAGAGTGATGAAGAAGAAGTGAATCGATTCTTGTTGGAGCACGTCTCGTCCACAAAACAGAAAGATGACGTTGTTTTTTTTTCTTGTACAAATAAGTAATATATCAATTGCATCTTCATTAACCAGAATGCTATTCTAACTAGTAGTTCAACGTTAGTATTCAATCAAGTCGATGTTTTTCTCAATCGAAAACGTTTTTGTTCATTAATTATTTTTCGACTTATAACATATTCATCGAATGAGCTTTTCATTTTATGTAAGAACCTATTATTCGACAGAAAGCTACTACAAGATATAATTTGTAATCCAGCTTGATATTCATTAACATGCACATCTATAGTTATGTGTAAAGAATATTGAATCGTTAAGTATTTGGTTGGTATTTTTACAATACCATTATTCAGATGTGTATGACATGACGAAGTGATGATTTTCATTGTCGGAAGAAATATTTACGTTTGATATGTACATCTTTTCACGTCGTATAATTACTATGAATGTTAACCGACTTTAATGATCAAAAACAATACATATGTTTATATGCAATACAATTTTCCATTGCGAAGTATTTATAGTTAACTAATGAAATAACATGTGAAAAGGCAGACTTGTTTCTAATATTCTGTTGTTGAACGTATTTTCATTAATATCTAAAGGTTGTCCTACGCGGAAATTTTTTTTAAAATCTTGATTATTCCTATTGGTTAGACTCATGGTACTACTCGTGTTCTACTTTAAGCGATAGCACCATTCAGTGAAGCGTTTCAAAATATTAGAATAGATTGTCATCTAGCTATTATTTTATGACTACGTCATTCTACTTTTTTTTCCTTTCTCTGATGAAAAATAATGATTGTGTTTGATGGAATGTTGACTCGAGATACCAGTAAATTACGATGATTATATAAAATTTATTGTGTTCATCTAATTGATCTCTTCAGTCAACTAAATGAATTGTTTTCTTCTTCTGCATAATGGTATGAGGTACGTTTCAGATTTCAAAAAAAAAAGAAAATGTCACAAGAAAGAAAAACCAGTGAAACGTTTTTTAAGTTTTTCTATATTCGTTTACTTTCACTATTGATTACTTAAAGTTAAGTACTAAAACTAAAGAGAAACGATACCATGTTTATTTCTCATTAGATTTTAGCATAGTCTCTTACTACTTACTTGTGGTCATTGTACAGCAAAGAATTAGAGAGAAAATTTTGATAAAATTATACAAAACTTTAAAAACTACAACTTTTACGACAGGTTCATGTTGTGCTCATAATTCACACATGAAAAATATACCTTACAAGATCTATTCTTAGTCTAAATTACTGTCTATCAATGATTGAATTTCTTGTATGACAGATAACAAACTCTCAAAGGCTCGTGGATCCAATTAAAATTGGAATGAACCTCAATAAATAAATTATAATATACGTAAATGTTCAACTTAATCGTGATAATGTTTACATCTAACATTACAGTTCGTTGTGATGTGCTTCGTAAATCCATTTAATAAATTGTATTTGTTTCGCTTTCGATAATTCTTTGCTTTTTATTAATTTTTTCTTGAAAAAATACAAGCAAACTAAAAGTCAGGATGGCTACTGAAATGAGCCAGACTTAACTACTGCATTGTTTCGAAAAATAAATAAATAAAAAAAGATTCAATGTAACAATTATAATACAATAGTAACGAAGTGAAATCACATCAAATACTTTGAAACCAGCTAGATCGAAAAAATAAGCAATATTATTAATCAATTTTAGACATGAAGAAAAATCTTCGACGGATCATTTCATGTTGTCGTATAAACTGTGATGAGGCCTATCGAAAAGTTCTCATGATAGAACTTTTCATTTTTAGTATATTGTATGTGATATCATGATGATACCAAAAATAAATGCAATGCTTCAATACTAAATCTCACGAATGAAACATAATTGAATGGTAAGAATAAAGTTGTTCAAATCAATAGCGTAATTTTTTTCTACATTAGGTGACTAATTAGAAGTGTTTAAACAAGAACAATTTTCAAAAAACGAATCATGACGTATTCTACTACACTATACTCAGTTGGATATTATTTATCAAAAACTCATTCTTAAAGAATACTCAATTATTATTGTTGTGAAAAATCGAAAGAAACAATGTAAGACTTAATACACATATTTCGTCAACGATTTAATGTTCTTAGTGATTACTGTGCTCATCGAAAGTATTCTAATATGTTCGTTTTATCAGTGAACTTGTTCTATTTATTTTAGAAATAATCATTGATAACTAAAGTGCTGAAAAAAGATCGAGAAATTTGTCATGCCACTAGATAATTATGTAATGCTTTGCTGGTAAATTTAGACGATGTAAAATTCTTCATTTGAATCTTTCAAACAAATGTGTTACGTAATTAAAAACGCTCGTTATCAACTTCTATGGTTCTAGAAAACTAAAATTAAAACGCTTAGAATACTAAGTTTTAATAGCAAAGAATTTTAAGTCAGTTTATGATTATATTTTCATCATCATTCTCGCTTACTCAACTAATCAGTCGTGGGAAATATTGGTTTTTATCGAGTTGAATTGTAGAATATATCGAGTTGTTTATAAGAAAGTAATTTCTTGACTGTTACTTCATGTTCTTCTACTAATGACATTTGAATAAGATAAAATCATCACGCGTGATATTTATACTAGAAGGTCGATATTAATCTGTTGTCAAAAATGAAAATGACTGCAACTTCTGTAGAAAATAAACGAGTCAAATTCAATGTACGATCTTCAATGATTTGAATCGAGAAAGAACAAGTTGTTGTTGATGCAAATTTTATCCATTTTGCAGATCAGTACACGAAAATCGATGAAGATTTATCATACGCGATGAATTACATGGGATGTTTATGTGTGTAAGTTTTAGATTCATGATGATGATACATGGTTTATGTAAATTTTTTTTGCTCGAAATCAATTGCTTTTGTTTACTACTAAGAAGATTGTGAAACAAACTTGTTTCATAATAAATCTACTTGAAAACTTGGATAAATTGTCGAGTATATTAATTCCTGAAATAGCAATTGGAGTTAGTAAACGATTTCTGTTGCAGGCATAAGTAAGAACAAATGACTCTGCAGATATTTACTCACAACGAAACATAGAATCAACCATGATACGTTGTCGTCTAACGTTTAATTAAAATGAATAAGCCAGCAACATTTTACGTTTCCAAATGAATGAACATCACATGCAAACATTTACTAACAAGCCCTATTGCTTACATATTAGTATAATATTATAATCAGATCATCGAACTAAATATTTTAAGAAGTTCAATGAAAAAATTTGCAAGATAAATTGTGACAAATATGTTTCAAATATTATCAATTTCATCGATGTTTATAGAATGATATAGAAAAGTCATAACTTCTGTCAATTGAAATAATTCATTGTCACTATGTTTACTTTCTTCTGATGTTTACATAAAATCTTGAAATTATTCTTGTCATCTTTCATACGATGTATTGATTAATTTAACAACAGATCTTCATGAATGAACTGTTTCACTATCTGTGGTTAACAGAGCTTGAAAAGGATCACTTTTTCTTGACTGCACACGGTCTGGATCTAAAAGAAATTTCCTTTACTAAGATTTTCTATTCAATGGAATCACGAGTTCACTTCAGTTATTATCAGTTTATTTAAAAATAGACAGGCTAGTGTCTATTTTGAGATGATGTATTAGTTCATATATTCTTAACAACGAAAGAAAATCAGTAGCATACAGTATTGAAATAATTTTCGGGTCAATTCTACAAAACATGTTGTAAATTATTCGAACTTGGTAATATTCGTTGTGTATAACTCGATGTACGGTTTAGAAGACTTTTTCAAGGGAACTATATACTCATGCAGAGTCTATAAGACTAAAGTGCAACAGTACTTCTTTTGTAAAATGATGTTCATCATAATCATGAACTAGTTGATGAACATGGATGAAACTTTGTAAATAAGAATAATAAATTTATTGTTAATTGAAGTTTGAAGATGGATCTACTAGTTTTAGATCGAGTAAAATATGTTGATTTACTCGTAGAGTATTTCTTTTCGTGTTTTTACTTCTCCCATCATTGTCATCAACAACATTTTTTGCTTGAAGAAACAAGACAAAGTTCAAAGGATTCCATTTTTTCTCTATGAAGAATACATGACATTTCAAGAATTCATTGATTAATTATTAATCATAATATATGTTTAATTTTCGAACGATTTCTCGTTAACATTTATTTATCAATAGAGTTTTTCAACTAAATAACATTTAGTTTAGAACAATGATACAATTGATTCGAACAATATTTATATGTCTCAGTGATTTAAAAAAGAAAGAAATTCAATTAAGTCATGAGTTTTACATAGAACAACGAAATAAAAGAATAACAATCCAGATGATGAAGCAGAGCTTAGTGCCCATGCATGTCACATTCATCTACTAAAAGAAATAGTTTGATGAAGCTACTAGATTTAATATTGGCATTTTTACAATCAAAATAATGCTTTTGTAAACCTATGAAAATGACTAGTTTTTAATAAAGCAATTTGAAATGTATTCAAATGAATATTTATTTTCTTCCGTTGAAATACTTTTTCTTAGTGATATTCAAATCATTGGTCTGTAATTCAGATACTTGTCCGATCGTGTACTTCTAATCATAACTTCTGGTAATCAACTTAAATATATTGATTACTATAGAGTGAGATAAAAAAAAAGTAACACAAGTGGCATATTTCGAGCCATTATCAATATTTTTTTTGGTGTTTTCCAATATTTTACATCTAATAGTTCTCATGCTCGATATGATTCCTAACAAGCATTTAATTTCTAAATCGATGATCATTTCTTGTAGAACTATTCAAGTGAGGATAGCTCATAGAATCACTATTGACAAACGATAAATATAAAGTGTAAGTAAATATTCAAACAAGAAAAATGGAAGAATAATACAAGGAAAAAATATAGCTCACTAAAGTCATTGTCACTTATGTACACAACGAGTCATAACTTCTATTTATTAATCATTGTCACTTTTTAAATGAAGGTTACTTGTAATGAGCCATGATTTATGCATGGCTCTTACAACACTAGCATTCACACATGAAATCAATCAAGTTCTAATTTCATGTCTTAGCTTCAGTAGATTGATGTTTGGATTTTCGACAAAGTACATTTTTTCTATAGTAGGTTATTATTTTCACGACTTTAGCAGGAAATTAGCAAGATCAATTTCGCAGAATACGAAGTAGATTAATTTTGATAATAGACATTATAGTCGATAGAAAAATTGCCATGGAAGAAGTAAAGAAATCTATATATAGGTAGATTCTAGAATCAAAAAAGAACATTCTAGTCATTACTATGATATCGAAAAACTTTTACCATTTCTAAAGATAGGTTCTGTATTCTTACAGAATCATATCTTTAATTCTACATATAGAGACAAGAAAAACTAAAGAGATTTTTTTGACATTATCATCTCATTTGGTAGCAAGGGTTGATGATTATTGAGAGAAAACTATTGTGAGACAGATAATTAATTTGTGACAGAACTTCAGAGATTCGTATTTGATGTATCGATTAGTTTATTAAGTGTCATATAAACTATTGTATTTACTACAGAATACAGTTGTCAGTAATTAATTAATTAGAATTTTTGATGATTTTTGTATTCTTCGTTATGTCAATTTCTCGAGGTGGTCATGTTTGAAAATATTGGGCTTCGTCAGTAACGATTGCATAAATTGGTTGTTATCTGTAAATGTCATTTAAAACAATGTTCAATATGTTTATATGTTATCATATTGAGAGTATTTTGAAAATGAAATGATGACATAGATAGACGACATTTAGAATCGGCTATGAATACGAAGCGACAGGACCTAATGAAAAGCAAAACCTACAACTATTAGAACCTGTACTAAATATGTGATGTCTATCGGTACCATAAATCGAGAATAGCTTACATTGAGTAGAGAATGTAAAGAGACAATCTAAAGAGTAATCTATCTGTCATGGATACTAATTCATCATGAATGAATAAGTGACATTATCGAGAAAAGGAAACAATATAGAGAAAAAATAATGTACGAAAGCCTAAGAAGATTGATTTGTTGATATTCATTGTTAGATTTCAATGAGCTTTTTTTCTTTCTGGAATACGATTCACTAAAAATTCTTTTATTATTCTTCCAATATAGTCAAGTTTAATCAATGTTTTTTCAATGATGTTTTTGACTTGCTGAAGTGAAACGACGATCGAATGGCAAAGTCAATAATCTATCTCGTTCGAATTTTTTCTCTCTCTCGTCATTGACTATTGATTCGACAAGCGCTTTAAAATTGATGCAAATCTAATTACAAAGATTATCATTTTCTTAGCAAAAAATAAATTTTGATCAAATCATAAATCAGCATTGGACAATCTAGTTTTTCTTTTCGTCATGAATCAATTCGATCGAGATCTGAAAACTATTCATACATTGTATCAAATATTCAGACTGAACTATGATTCTCAATCATGTAAATATGAAATGTCATTTGTCACAAGTTAAGACAACAGAAAACTTAATCAAATAGAAAACATAATAATTTCTTGTGAAAGCTATACAATTAAATAAATCTATTTTGTTTTGTATTTTATGATCGACTTCGGTTACATAAATCTACAAAAATTAATCAAATAAATTCGTCTGGTTTACTAAGAGATCTCGTTTCAACATCAAATGACTTCGACATTAATTTTTTTACATACTCGATAGTAATACAAGACTGTCTCAATCAATTTCAACAAGTACATTATTATGACATTAATTGTTTCTTATTTTTGACATCGTCAACTTAGATTATTTATTTAGCGTGTACAAGATTTTACAGGAATCGAATATTTCGATTGGAGTTTATTGAGAATTTTTTAAACAAAACAGAAAAAAAAAGAAATCTCAATTTTAAAAAGGAAATTTTCTATTAATAAAAATATTATGAAAATTGTTTATTCGTGACATTTATTTACAAGTATAAGAAAATAAATTGCATTATAATAGAATCTTTAATGAAAATGTCGACCTTCTTGAATTTGACGTTTGAGAAAATACTTCGTTTTGGTCAGCATCTCTTCATATCAGGATGACTAATGTCAAACTTTATTAGAAGTATCATGGGTTATACGAAAGTAGTTGAAGAGAACTCTATGAGCTCTAACGAAATTCCTTGTAGCATGACTTCGAACATCTATGAAATCAAATTTTTACCGAAGTATTTTATACACACAACATCAAGTGTTAAACTGAATCATTTTCCTTACATTAAGATGCATAGGAAAGTATTACCTACAATGCATGTTTGATATTATGAAAGTATATGTATGCATGGTATTGTTCGTTTTATTTAAAAAATTAATTCAAGGTGAATCGAGTTACTGTCAATCATAAATATTTGCTTGCATCAATCGAAAACGACAAAAGAATGAATATTTGATTAAAAACTAACAGTATTTTCTTTTCTTTTTGAAATTTTTTTTGTGTTGTATTGCAGTTTAGAAAAATACTAGCATTTTTTAGTCATACATCATTGTTCTTATCGTTTGCTAGATTAGAAATAGTTTTATTGTTAAAAAATAACTTATCATACAAGAAACCGAATCGGTAAGTTTTATCTGAAAATATGATGGATGAGTATTTTTCTTTTCTTCGTCTTCTGTTTTATTTATAAAGACTTCGAATGAATAGAAAAAAAAAGTAATACATCTCTTGTTGCCAAGTCTATTTGATAGGTGCAGGGTCAATTAATTTTGTCAAAAGACAAAATAATAATAAAACTTTTTCATACAAAAGTATCACTTGTGAGACGATCTTTGTTTTTCTTTTCTTCCTCGTTAGTTAATCAATTTCATAGGCATTTGTTATTAATTTTTTTCTATCTAGTGTTAAGTATTCATATGTCTGAGAAAATGTGCAATATATGTCTTTGAAAGACATAGATACAAAAAGATCAATGATGATCGTTGGCACTGCTCTCAGAAAAAGACGAGACGAAAGCAAAAAAATACAAAAAAAAAAGAAACTAGAAGAGATGCTCCCTGACTTTTGACCATTTCCGTTTGTGCTTTGCCTTTTTCTTCTCTGTTAGTTACAACGGCTGCAATCAAAACGATAGAGAATCGTGATCAGATTGATTATCTTGAAACAAAGATACAGATCGGTTTCTTTTTTATATTCTTCGATTATTCTTGGCAACACATAGATATACATTACAAGTATATAAAAGCAAGTTCATTTTATCCAAACGAAGATGATTCGAACACGTTGGTTAATTGTTCTATCGGTAGTTATCATAACTATTCAATCATGTATGATTACTGATATTTTACAAATAAAACATTCAGCTGATATTATTTTTACTGGTCGAGTTCTTGCAATTCATCAATGGTCTATTAATTATCCATATTCAATATTTATTTGGGTGGCTCGAATACTTCATGGAGAATCTCATTTTCTTGAACATTATCAATCAACGCATTTACAACGACCACTCTATATTATTATTGATAATATACTAGTATGCGAAGAAAATTCATCATTAAAATATTACGATGTTAAAATATTTGGCGTTCGCATTACTAATGCACGATTTTCTTCAACGTTTACACCGTTACCAGTTAAACTAGCAACTATACGAGCAATCGAGGGTAAAAACAAATTTATTTCGTCAGGCTTCAATATTAGGATACCTTTTCTTTTTCTCGTTATTTACAACGGACAAAGATTTAATGTTGAGTATAGTGTATTTTATTATTATGAACGTCTTTTGGATGTATGTACCATAAAAAAAATGTCTATGTAAATTGACATTAGTAAAATCATAGTTCTATTACATTGAGATTGATGAGATAGTAATGTATGAAAACTACAGATGATGCAATCTTACTGCCTCGATTTAAAATAAATAGGAGAGTCCTTCGGTTTCTTCTCCATCATCTTCTCCCAAAACACATAAGCGAAATACAATCTGACTTAGAAGAAACAGAATGAAAGAAATAATCCAATCTTCTTCTTTTTCCGGTTACACTTGTCATCGTTTAAACCTAACCAATGATGAACACTGGCTACGTAATCCGATCGCTGTCTAATTTTTTTGCCTACCAACAAAAAACCGTAGCCTCTGGACAAAAGAACATTGTTGATAGACAGAATAAAAAAACAATTATTTCAAGAATTTTAATCTAATTGGAGACCAACTGCAATAGTTTTTCTTGTACATCATTATAATTAGACGTGACGACGCGATGTAATATCGAACGTGCAAATATTGTTGTGTCTCAGAACATGTAGACGTATTTGCATATATTAATTTTTTTCTCTGTATTAATCTATAATACAACGTATCTTTTGTCTTTGTCTATTGATGCTTTTGAATTAGTCGAGACTGTCTCAATCTCGATGGTCCGTATCGGTTCTATTATTTCCACTCCACGCTCGTCGTTAATCATCAAAATTGTGATTGAATTAAGAGGCCGAGATGCTCAACGACGAACGACATATTTCCGGAGTTGTATATTTATATATATATATATTGTCGTTGATCGAGAGAGAGAGAGAGAGAGAGAGAGAGAGAAAGACGTCAACCACAATTGAAGATCATTTATTTTGAGGCACATTATCTTCTTCCTTCTTTAAGACGATGACATGTCAAACCGTCCGTCGTCATCAAAGAGTATATGTTTGTCGTTCGAAGAATAGAATGGGAATGGAAGGAAAACGAAGATGATTTTTCTATAAACCTCGAAAAAAAAGAGATTGATTGAATTCAGCATACTTGATTCGATTCTGTTCTCATCTCTCTTTTTCTTTCTCATTTATATATAAATCTAGATTTTCTCTATTTTCTTCTGCTAAAAGAAATCAGCTCAGAGTATAGAGAAACTAATGACATTAAAGAGTTCTACAGAGCAAACGAGCGAGCGAGCACGAACGATCACTTTTGTAGACAAAGAAGGAGGAGAAGGAGAGAGAGAGAACACGATTTTTGTTGTCCACATAACTACATAAAAAGAATAAAAAAAACCACATCGCCTGTTGCTGCTCGTTATGCTTGTTATTATTACTAGTGCCAATGAGCACAGTAAGCAATAAATCGTACGTGGTCGCTGTTGAACAGCATAATCGTGATAGAAGTCGAAAATGTCTACGTATTCTACTTATTCTTGTTGGTATTATTATTCTGTTGGCTTGCATTTTTCTCGCTATTGTCATTCTTAGAACATTGAGAACAGGTGCTGTTTAGGTTTTCTCATTATATATTCTCACCTACGCTTATGTATGTAATATTCTAAAATATTATAGGCATTCCGAAGAAAAGTTTTGCAACATATAATAGTAACTATACTGAGAATTTTTTTAGTAAGTTCAGCAAACAATTTATAAATGGAAATAATTCTTTTATTCTATTTAATTAGATCAATCTTCACTGGACTTACGGTCAGAGAGAAGTAGGAACAATTTTTTTTATAATATTTTCTTGTATAAAAGAAGAAGAAGAAAAAACTATTCTTAGCATGCCAATACGGACGTGTTGAATGCGACTTTAATGCAACATGCACTGAACAAGATGAATGCCGATGTTTATTCAATTGTAACGATGACGGAGAGCCAGTTCAAGATGATAGAACCGGAATAGTGTATCCTAATCAATGTCGATTGGATCAAGCCCAATGTAATTCGTATTATCATCAAGCATTTTTGAGAAAAGGCAAGTGTATAAGAGAATGAATAAAAAAAAAGTCATTTATATTGTACATGTATTTAGACGATTCGACTTGCTCATCGATAGTATGCTCCCATGGGTCACTATGTCGAATAGACGACAATGGCTTGCCTAAATGCTTTTGTCTGGACGATTGCAATGAATATATTCGTACGATACCATCAGACGGATATGTTTGTGGTAATGACAATCACACTTATACATCATTGTGTGAATTAAATAAAAAAGCATGTCACACACAAGAAAATTTACATGTTGCCTATCTTGGTGAATGTCGTACGTTATTTTCTTTTGTATGTTTGAGAAAACAGAAAACAAAAAATATCTCTTTATAGAAGCTTGTTATGATTCGAATTGCCCTAAAAATGTTAATGAATGTAACCCTCATCTACAATGTTTATTTGATTATCGTCCATTATGTGCAAGTAATCTTCAAGAATATTCAAATGAATGCGAAATGAATAAATATGCATGTCAATCTAACATACATTTGACAAAATTATACGATGGTCCATGTAATTTTCATGAACAATATCAAAAATCTGAAGGTAATGAAAGATAGCAAATAGATATAGATGATTTAAAATTTAAAAAGAAGCAGCTTTTCGATAATGCTTATTGTTATTTTGATATTATTTTTAAGTTCGTTGAAAAGATAGAAAATAGTTTTCAGTTTCCTAAACTAATTTCCATTAATTGGCTATGATGTCTCTCGACAATCAGTTTTCCTTTTTGTTCCTTTCCTGTTCGTCATTTTTTTTCTTGGTGTCCTTCGTTGAAGCGTCAAGTGCTCCCTGATGATTTGAGAGTAAGTAAGATTTTGCTCTGATCATTTTAGTTTGCAAAGCTCTTATATGTTTTAATGGAAAGACATGCATGATTGAAAATGGAATAGGTGTATGTCGATGTTTATTCAATTGTTCATCAGACGAAAATAAAGTATGAGAAATGATCAATTTTCACTGTTAACATCAATCTTAAATTCGAGTTTTGTTTTCATATTTGAAGGTGTGCGGATCAAATAGCATTTCATATCGTAATTTATGTGAAATGGAGCGTGATGGTTGCATACGTGAAGAAAATCTTACACCAATCGATAGTTCATATTGTAAGTGACGTTTAATATCTCTATTTACTTAATCAACAAGTTTTGTTTTTCTTCTTCTGATTAATTGTCAACATGACTAGCTTCCATGTTTGAATATAAAACAAATTCTAATAAGAATAAAAGGAATAGAGAAAATAGTTAAACATTCTAGAAAAAACTAATTCTAGAGTAATTTAGGCATGTCAACGTGCGATCGACTTCCATGTCCGTATGGTCAATGCAAACAACGCTATAACGGGCAAGCCGAATGTGAATGTCAGTCATGTTCACAAAGCTTTGCTTATGAAGATTTAATATGTGGTAATAATGGTATTACATATTCGTAAGTTATCAATGATAATCTTGTGTTGATTTTTTCGTCCAATATCAATCCTTTTCCTATTTTATTTAGGTCCCAATGTCATCTTGAGTACGATGCTTGCATTGGACGTTTAAATATAAAACCGATTCATATGGGACAATGTAATAATTGCCATAATGTTACATGTCCATTTCATGGACAATGCCGATCTGAGCAAGGAAATTATACATGTGTTTGTCCATCGAGAAATATTTGCGCACCTGTTCCAGTATGTTGTTTTTTCACATCTTGCCTAACAGGAATAGTGAAATCAGAGAGTTCAAATTATACTGAGTTTTGCTATTTTTTAAAAGGCAAATGATAAGCATGCACCGAAAAGAAAACGAATGCAGGAATGCGTAATAATACAATGTAGAGAATCAAGACTACATATATACCGAAACTATTCGGATCATGTCTTCCAAAATGAAGCAAAATGCTCTTATCCACTGAGTCAAGTAAAATAAGAATTTTCCTGCTAACAGAAAATTGAAGTGGGGAACATGTTTAGAGTACACTACATACATAAAGAATACTGAATTTTCTGTTTAGTTGTCAGAAACAAAAGAACACATCACTCAATAATTTCAAGCGCAACAAGTTATCGATATAAAGAGAGAAAGAGAGAGAGAGAGTTATATTACAATCAATGAGGAAAGTAAAAAGTATTAAAATCCTATTATTGCATTTTGGGGCATAATTCAAGAAGATTAACATGCATAGAGACCATTTGCATGTTAAGTTCTCTAATTATAGCAATCTCATAAGAATTTATCTGGTTTTCATGATGAACAAATAGAAGACGCGTTAAAATACAAAGATAAAAATCATTCTGTATTCTTTTGAAACTGTTAAATAATGAATGGGACTACTTTTAATTGATTTGCGCTTCAAATCTGAGTTGAGTAAAAGTTAGTAATCACGAAAGGAAACATATAATTATTAATTAGTCATTTGAATGAACATGTATCTAAGGTTAGATCAACCTGACGAAGATTCCATTGTTTTTAACATAACGATACTAGAAATAATTATTGATTTCACTAATCTGCCTTTTAACTATTATTCTTAATTGTTCGACTTCGTTTGTCGTTCGTTCGATTCTCATCAAATTCAATATCTGTCTATCACCGTTTCGGCATTGTTCTATCGTATTCTTTTTTCTAGAACGATGATTCTTATTCAATTTGTGCAAGTAATCAACAATTATACTCTAGTCAATGTGAAATGGATATTCGTTCATGTGAATTACAAACTCATCTATATGCCATATCACCTCATTATTGCAACAAAGATCGAGATAAACCTGGTTAGAAAAACAAAACAATTGATTTCTTTTTTCTATTCTAATCTAATCTATCGTTGACTTTCTTCATTCTTAGTAGAGTACACACGTGAATGTGGTTATGATGAACCATTATTTGATACAATAATGAATCGTAATACTGAATGTGACACTATTGGACGTTGTCCGATGAATAGTTATTGTAATACACAGACAAATCGATGTTGTGTCAAAGGTAAAAAAGAGATGCTTTACAAAACGCTATGAAAATAAATTTCATTGTTCACGCCTATTCTAGTTATAACTGCTATACTACCCTATCGAATGTGTTCAATAGATGAAAATTGCGGTAAAAATATGGTCTGTTTGAGTGGTCTTTGTGAATGTGCACGACAAGATTTCGTTCCAGCGAGAAAAAAAAGAGAATGCAGTAAGTAATAGAAAAAACATACATCTGAAATCTCTGAGAACTATGGATTTCTCTAAATATGAATGCCTTAGTTGCTGTTCCTCATTTATCGATCGGTTCAACTTGTTTTGATTCACCATACGGTTGTTGTCATGACAATGTTACAATTTCACCTAGCTTAGACCGGCGTGGATGTCCAGGTATGAAACATTCAAAACGATAAAGTAATATCGTATGAATTCTTAAGAATATTGTCACTGTCATTCGACTGGTTCACTACAAACGTCGTGCGATCCAGTAACAGGTTCTTGTTACTGTCGACCAGCTGTTGGTGGCTCGAGTTGCTCACATTGTGAAAATGAATACTGGGGATTTTCTCGTATACTAACACACAATAATACTGGTTGCACGCGTAAGTTAAACGATGAACAATAACAATCATATTTTATAGAAATTATTGAACTAATTAGCTTGCGGTTGTCATCCATATGGTTCAACACGAAAGGATTGTGTTCAAGATACTGGTGAATGTTCTTGTCATCCATATGTAACCGGTCGTCAATGTGATAAATGCATTGATTCATCTTTAACATTGACTGATCGAGGATGTGTTAATAGTACGTTTTCATGAAAGATAATTGAGATTTATTTGATTCTGTCTAATTCATGAAACTTTTTGCTTTATTATTGCTTTGTAGTAAATACAGGCCGTCGTCGACCAAGGACCTGTCGAGATTTAATATGTTTATTCGATGGTATATGTCAGATAATCAATGGTCATCCACGTTGCACGTGTCATCATCTTACATGTACAACTGATGAACAACGTTCGATGGATATCTGTGCATCTGATGGACGTACATATAAATCAAAATGTGCTATTAAACGACAACAATGTTTGAAACAATATGAAATTGGTTTGATTTATCCAGGTGTTTGTACAGGTAAAGAATTCGTCATTGCTGAAGGTTTATCGCTAGAATTTGTTTGTAAAATTTTTCTAGATGGAACATCAATGGACTATTCTCAATTCGATGAAGATTTTGTATTACAAGAAGATGATACTGCACTTGATTATTCATCACAATTAGTACCGATTGATTCAAGTAGGAGGAGTGCCGTTCTTTTTTCTTATCTATAGACTTTGAATCTGTTTCCAATCGTATAATTGTAGAACGATGTACTTCAAACGCAGATTGTGGTGAAAATATGGTTTGTCTATCAGAATTTTGTGAATGTGCAAAACAGAAATATAAACGTATACAAGGACCACGATGTGTGGCGCGTAAGCTGTTCTAATTGTTGTTTAGTGTATGTCTGTGGAAATAGAATACTTTAACAATGATAATTACTTAATTATATCAACATTTTAGCTCATTCGAATAGCATAGCATCGAATTATACATGTAGGATAGTTGTATTGAAAACATAAGAAGAAAAGTAAAAATCTTGTTTCATTTTCTTCTCATAGTAAATCCTGTTCGTCGTACACCAATGGGAGCGTGTATGCGGCGAACACCCTGCGAAAACCAAGCGACATGTGTTGATCGACCTGATGGAAATTATAAATGTTTATGTGCTTACGGTTGGCAAGGACGACATTGTAATGAAAGTACGACATTTAAAATTCTATAGAATAATTTAAATTTTATAAGAAAACATAAAGTATTCGTTTTGATAAGATCTATTCGTTAGCTATGGATATATTTAGAAATTTAATTCTACAAGAATTCTACTAGGAAATACATTATTGATGACTATTGTAATTGTAACCCTTGAGATTTCTTTAGTGTTTGACGAGTCGAAAAAGAAACTATGAGTTTGTTTAACTGTAATGATATTTAACCACTTGTCAACGAGTAGTATAGATTGTATACTATACAATTATTTCGATCATAAACTTCAAAATATAACAAGTAGAGAATTCTATCATTCTTACATATGATGTGTGGCAAAATAGTTTTTAAATGAAGACAGCGTCAGACCAAGACTAATGTAATAGCATTTTTGAAGTTCTGCTTGAATAAGTGAAATTATTCGAACACAATAGATACTCTAGAGATTTCAATACATCTCTGAGATCAGTGTTCTCTAGAGAGTGGTGTTCTGTTGCGACAAATGAGATTAACTAATTAAAGTTCATAATATTAAGTTGAAAATATTATATTGTTAAATCTTAGAATGTGTTCAATTCATTGAATTACCTGCTTAACAGTTAAATAGATTTATATGAAGTTTCATATGACATGATTTTAAATAACGAGTGGATACTTACGGTAATAGTTCGTAACGAAATTTAGCAATATAAAGTCATCTACAATGGTTTTTCTTTCGGGAAAAAAATATTTAACTTTTATCAATATCTTTAACTTTTTTGAATGTCCGTTCAATGATCGTTTGATGAGTCCCTTGTGAATAGTCTGTAACTGATGTGATTTTTAAAATTATATATATTTTTAAAGGATTTGATGTTACAATACCACATTTCAATCGTCAATCATATTTTGAACTTAAAACTCAATTAGCAACAAAAAAAAGTGATAATCAATTATTACGTATTGATCTTATATTTGCATCTGAACATGAAAATGGTTTACTTCTTTATGCTGATGATAAATTAACAGAATTTTATTTTATTATATCAATAAGAAATAAAATTCTTGATATAACGTATGATCTATTTTATTTATTTAGTTTTCTTCTTTATTCATCTATCATGATCAATGATAGAGAAAAAAAACAATGATTGTAATTATGTCTTATATGTATTTTTAAGTGTTCGTCTTGATCAATTTATTTCAACAATTCAATTACCTGATATGATTGAACTTGATACTTATGCTCGTTTACAACTACATATCTTACATAATGAAATACGTGCAAGATTGAACGATGGCAATATTTCGTCACGTAGATAATTGAATTGAATTTTTTTATAATTTTCATTTTTTTTTGTTACTCAATAGGATTATTACCGTTTGGTAGTTCATTTAAAAGTACATTGTATTTAGGAGGTCTACCAGATTCTTTGAAATCGTAAGAAATTCTTACTTCTTTCTATTCGAGAACATTGAATTTTTATTTATTTACAACCTAGTCTTTATCAACAATTTCATCTTGACGAAGGTTTTCAAGGATGTATACATGAATTATCGATAAATGAACGACGATTAACTTTCAATAGCTCCGAACATCATATTATTCTTAGTGCACAAAATATTGGTATGATTGCATTGTCCTTTGTTTTTCGATTCTTTCATTGAGTTGTAGTATTGATATTGAGTTTGTTTTAATTTTCGTCGTTGATTAGATGAATGCATTGCAAATCCATGTCGATCCGGCATTGCAACATGTCGAAATGAAACTCGTTGTGTACCAATACGAAATAATGATGCCAATAGTTATAAATGTATATGTCATGATCATACGGCATCATCTACAACGGATTGTTTAATATCATCGATGGATCGATGTTCACTTAAACCATGTGATTATGATCATCAATGTGTAAATGTATATCCAAATAATTATACATGCATTTGTAAAAGTTGTGGATTAGGTTTGGAGAAAATGCATTATGACATAGAATAATGAGCATTTTTATTTGAATAGATAATCAATATGTAAGTGCATTTGATTCAAATAGTTATATAAAGAGACCTCCTCTCGAACCATCAGAACATACTGGCAAATTTTCAATTGAAATATGGTTTTTTACTGAAAGTTCATCAGGTAGAAGATTTTATTTTATGTTTTATATATCATGCGAATTTATACATTCTTTTCGTTTATATTTAGGCTTATTAATTTATAGTGATCATGTAAATTCGAAGAAAGGATATTTCACTGTTTTTCTTCAACGAAGAATGGTCATATGTAATATTGTAATGGGAAGTAAGACAATTTCACTCAGGTAATCTTGAATTAAATACTATTGCTAATTTTTGTGTATAGATCGAAATAGTCTGTTTGAGTTATGAAAGAAAACAAATCTAGTACATGGATCTTTTCCTAGTCTTTTTTTCTTTTGTTGAATTATGAATATTTCATTCGTATTCGTAAGAACTACAGTGAATGTCGAAATGAACCGTTCTTCATTTATTGCTAGACTTAATAGTTTCTAAAAGCTCAAGAGCAGTAAAACTTATCAAAATGAAAAACTAACGGAATTCTCTCTTACACTATATTGATATCTTCTAGACATATTAGATTTATGAAATACATCGTACTTTTCACAATTCTAATCGGACCTCTAACTGGCATGATGAACATAGCAAGAAATAGTTTTTGCATTAAAATATATACTAGTCTGAATGAAGTTTCTTCGAAATAGAGAACATTTGTAAAATACATACATTCTACTTGATACACATCAAGGTGATAGTTAAGATCAGTGTAGATGTTATATTTTTGATCAAAACTTTAAAAAATATGAAGATTTCAGACAATACATATGAATATTACTTGGTCAAATTTTACTTCGAAACATATTTTAGTATTTGTCGGACTTCTATTAAGATTATGAGTCACATCTGTATGTGAAAAATAAAAAAGAGTGAAACCATCAGTACAGATCTTTGAATATTCTCGAGAACGTATAATTACGATACCTCGAAATAGACATGTTGTGAATGAATCAGTGTTTAAAAATCTATTGTCATCAAACGTGTTGTTACACTTTCATACGATTATGTTTTTTGATCGCCGTTGACGAATATTTCTAGTTTTATTTTTGTACATCTTATTTTATGTGTTCATTTAACTTTTAATTTCAAGTAAAAAGATTTCTCGTAAAGATTTAATGTCTTCTAGATAGTATCGCTACTTTAAGATGTTTTCCATTGGATGAAAACGAACTGGAAACTATCTATTAGATCAACATAGAAAATAATTTCTATCAGCCTAGACCGTTGGAATTATGTTGTTCATAATTTAATAAATCTAATTTTAGTTCTCGATATCCAATCGAATTGAATACGTGGCATCGATGTTCAATTGAAATTCATGGTCAAAAATTGACTTTGATTGTCGATCAAGAATCACCTGTAGTTACATATGAGTTATTTTCAACAAATATTCTATGGCCTCGTTCATTTACATTTATTGGTAATCTACCAATACAATATCGTTCATTTGATACGATATCGAATACCGTCATATTCGAAGGATTTCATGGTGCAATACAAAAGGTAAAACGACAAAATGAAAAGAAAAAAATTGTTTTTTTCTCTCTTGTCTAAATGTTATTGCATTTAGCTGATTATTAATGATCATCGTCTTAATGATATTCGTCAAGATGCTATCGAATTATTTAATATCAGCGAATATCGTGGCTATCCATGTCATCCAAATCCGTGTACATTAAATAAAATTTGTCATCAAACCGAATTAAATAATTATACGTGTCATGTACGATATAAACAAGATAATATCAAGAATATATCAATTGAATTAGATGGCAGACAAAATCTTGTTTATTCATATACACCATTAAATTTGAATCGAAATTATTTTAAATTATTCTTTCGAACGAAATCTTCTTATGGCTTAATTTTTTATGTGGGTGATACAACGACGAATTTTTTCTCTCAATACATATCATTAACTATTGTAAATGGTTTCATACAATTTACTGTGAAAATTGATGAAAATTCTACGGAAGTATTTGTAAGATCAAAAATACGTATCGATGATGGTCAATGGCATCGAATTGAAATTGAAAGGTCTAGTTGAATTTTATTAAAATTTATAAAACTAAAACAAACCAAACCTATTGTCTTATAGATTTCGTCGTCGAATAACAATGAAACTTGACGATAGTTATCCTCGTCGTACAGTATCATTAAGTAAATTGATAACATTTCGACCTAATCCTTCATATATTTTTATTGGTGCCTATCATCGTTTATGTGGTCATGATGAACAACATTGCCGAGCATATCGTGGGTGTTTAAAGAATTTTTTTATTGATAAATATTTTATTGATTTATTCAATGATGAAATCAATCAATATTATCCATTGAAACAGTGTTAAACTATGGCTAATTCTAGCAAAAGAGGAAAAACATTTGACAATATTTTTTTCGTCTCCTTTTCTTTGTTCATTTGTTTGTTTTTTATTATAAAAATTTCAATTTTAATTGGTAGAAAGAAAAGAAAAAAAACCGAAAGAAACTGAATTATGATCTACTAACGATTAACCGAAAGAATAAGTGTATCCGTAATTGCTCGACAACGACCAGTACCATACATGACAATATGAGGCAAATTTTCCGTTAACGATAAGAGGAATGGTGAATCATTTAAATCACATCGTTCAATTTTTACTTCCACATTAAACGACGCTGCTGCACTAATGGATTGAATATCTACAATTGTCTCTGTTCTTGGTTTCATCTCTGCGTTATGAACAATCATTTTAGCCACCGTTGATGGCAATACATTTATTTGATAAGATGATGAATGTCGAAATGTAAATTTATAGTTATTAAAATTATCCATTGATGTTAGTTCGACTTCTTTGAATGCAATCGTACGATTAAACCCATCATCAAATGAACATTTTGTTGCCGTTGAACATAAACGATTATTTAATATGAGACCAGTTTTACTTGAGATTTGATCAAGTGTTGGTGATAAAGCAATATTATCAAAAGATTCAATTGTAATCGATGCTGTTTGTGAATTGAGCGGAATCGATATGGGGAACGTTTTCGGATTATTCAATTTATAACTTGATTGTGAAATATGTTGAACAAGAATTAGTTTAGGATGAGTATTTGTAAATGGCTGTCTTACACAAGCTATAATGAACACAATAAGGAAACTGATTATCAAAATAATTAATATTCGACTTTGATTCTTTAGTCGTTGAATATTTGGTATAAAAATAAGAAAAAATATAACAGCCGGTAATATAACTATCGTACATATAATAATATCTTGTGGTATTCGAATTATATGAAACATCCTACCCATTATTGGAATGGTAAGACGAACAATTCGACTTGTCATTTCAAGTGAATGTATCAAAGGTATTAATGAAACAATATACGGTGCAAATAACCAATACCATCCTTGTTCATTAAAAATAATGAAACATTTTTTCTTCATCCAACGAGAACATGATTCGAGTAGAATTAAGAATAAATATATTGGACAGATAAATATAGACCACAGAAGTATAAGATAGAGTGATCGATAGCCAGTAAAAATAGATAGACTCATAAGAATTACAAAAATAAGAAGTAATGCCCAATGACGTTCAAAATTAAAACATAAGCGATTTATATGATTAATAGTATTGATTTCCATTGGATTTTTTTTCGGATATTTTGATAAGAAGAATCGTCGTAAAACTACCCATAGTAGTTCACATAGAATAATGCCAATCAAGCAAGCTGAACCATAGAGAAAAAAAGCTAATGCAGAATTACCAAACCATGACAATGGTCGAAGTTTTGACATTGAAAATGCAATCAAAATAGCAAACACTATTCCAAATAGAATTGATAATAGATAACAAATGAAAAAAGTTATAACTGAAAGAATTCGAATGAGTAATGGATATTTAAAATAAAAGTAAACCGAAGATGAATCGTCTGTTGAAGGGTTTTTCTTAAACCATATTTGATCTATAAGAATCACCATGATTCCTATAATCATAACAAATCCAATGAGAATAGATTGAATTATAACTGAAGTTGAGTGGCGATATGTAACTAAATATCGACCAAGTATATCAAAATAGATTAAATTATCATCATCAGTTATAAAATCTGGTTGTTGAAGATCGACATGATCAAGAAGAATATGACGTGATAATACGAGTATATTTTCACCTAGATGTTGTAGTGCACCGTTTTCAACAATTGATGGCTTATCAAGTAATGTATGATAATTGTAACCATCGAGATAGAAAGCAAAATCATATCCTAATAAGAATCCTTCTTTTGTAAAAATACTATAATCAGTATCTGAACCAGTAAAATCGAGAATTTCATCACCTATGACATTTGCATGAGGTCTTGGAACTAGACTATAATCTTTAACAAGCTTTAAATAAGAAAGCAATAGAAAATCAATCGAATTAATGCAAACATGAATTCAAATTTACTTGTGACGGTTTCACTCGAAATAGAATTGCCTTTTCATGTCCACCAGTAGAATCAATATTAATGAATCGACGAATGTCTTTTTTCCATTGATGATTGACAATGAATTCTTTAGCACCAACTAAACTCATTTCTTCAGCTGTTGTAAATAGAGCAATCAAATGAACATTTGTAAATGTTATTGTTGGATCATGAACTAAATTTGAAAGAATTTCAAGTAATGTAACAACACCTGAACCATCATCACTACCACCAGGACTGAATTCAACTAGTAACAAATGAAAATTATGAATTTATTCTACTATATGATGACATGTGTTTAATTCCATACCTGAGTCATAATGTGCAGTTAACATTAGACATGATGTATCGAATGATGAATTGAAATTCGATAAACGAACAGCGATATTCTGTAAGTTATCAATATCGCTTGTCGTAAAATTTTGTAAACTGATTTCAAATTGAACGAATGTTTGAGCCATCGAACGAATTCGATAGATTTGTGAAATAAGAAAATCACGTGTAAGATAATCAGCACGTGTATTAATAACTCGTGGACCATACTGAGTTAAATTATGATAATAATCACGGGCACGTTCTTCACTAAATTCATGTAGAGGTATTGTACGTGTTTTGACAGATGGTAAAGCATACGATACATGTAGAGCAAGTAGACCAGCAACAAGAAAAAGACAACCGAAAAGTATGATCCATATTAAAAGGTTTTTGTATAGATTTTTTTCATTAGTTGATAGTATTAGACTAAATGAAAGATTATATTCAAACTATGGTTTAGAATTATGAAAATTTCATTGACAAAAAGTGGTTTCTGAAAGAGTATGAACTTAGATATTAATGGAGACCATGGGCGGCGCACCAGCGAAGCAAATGGTAGCAATTGCTTCCACTAAAAAAATTTTAGGGAAGCAATAGAAACTTATTGCGTCCCCCGATATTCCCTTATCCAGTACTTGCTTGAAGAACTTGTAGGCATGGTAGACATGGGCGGTGCAAACTGGAATTTTTTTGGCGAAGCAATACATGTTTTAATTGATACTATCAATCAAAAAAAGTTGATTGCTTCCCCTAAAATCTTCAGTTTGTACCGCTAATGATAGGGACGACGCTTCTTGAAAAATAATATTCGAAATAGTTTTGTTTTTGTAACAGATATTTCGGTAAGGATTTTTCTTTTTTTGAAAAAGTATCTAGATAATTAATGATGTTTATGTATATAAAATTTACGACAAGAACATTTCGTCGAATGACATGAATATTGATCTTAGATTCATAAGTTGTCAATAATAATTCAAGTTCTGTATTTTTTTTTCTTCGGGTTATGACAGTGAGCAAACAATTCTATTTTAGTAAACATCGATAAATCTATGATGCACATTAATCTCTTCATCATGTTCGTGCTCAATTTTCTCAACTCTTTATCTATCAATAAATGCAATTGAATTTGGTGTGAGCTGTAGTGTTCACGATAGAATTATTAGTTCGACAATTTAATTATAAACTATTTTATTTAAAAAGATCGTCTTTCATTTTTCCTGATTTTGCTGACTAAACAGTCGAGATATGCTAGAAGTACTGAAGGATTTCTCCTCTAGAATCCATTTCAATTACTAGTTTGTAAATTTGTTTATTGAATAAAATAATACAATGATTGCTCGTTTTGTGTGAACTGATTTTCATGATTGAAAGAAAAAAAACAGAATACCGATCATTGACATAAAAGCAATTAGAAAACAGAAAACAAAAATCTCATGAAAATCCAACTAGAAGATTCTCAAATGCCGCTTGATTTTACTTGCATCTCAAGTGTTCGAGACCTCTATTTGCAAATAGACATACCGTCTGATTATGTGTCGATGTTGTTTTTTTGTAGTGTAATCGTAGGAACTATTTTGTTGTGAAAGAAATGCTTGATTTTCATTTCGATGTTTTTCTTCGCTTTCAGTTGAAAGTAACACAATTTCTTCGACTGGATTTTTCATTGACTAGATATATTTAGTACATAAATATTTTGAAAATTTCTTGTCTCGTTGTAATATAAATATAAATAATTACATATTTCTAATGATAGTTATGGCATCTATTATACAAATACAAAACTAGTAGTACGAGAAATATGCAAAATTAATAGTACGACGAGCAATAGTCTATTATCTATTCATGTAGTTAGTTATTTCTTGTCCTTTTTCTTTCGTTCTGCCATTAAATGTGCATGACTAACATAGAAGAAAAATGACACGCAGTTTTATTGTGCAATGGCATTGAGTTACAGACGATAACAGCGCTATTTACCTACTATACATTTTAAACTCTGGCATAGCACGTCACCTGTGAGTGACAAATAGCGGGCTAATTTCAAACGCATAGTTATAAAAAATCAATTAATTAAATCCTTGTTTTTCGTTTGGAGTCTGTTGACTGAAATTCCGTGATGCACACAGAGTCAAAGAATTGATATTCGAATAAAACCTATATTAATAACTTGTTGTCTTTCTTTTACTACAGTTAAATGAAAATGGTTGAATTCATCTAAAACTTCGTAGGACTATTCTATTTTATTTCTCATATCCAGAGATATCGTTCATCTTTGACTAAATAGCTTCAATCTCTTGATGTTGAATGTCGGATATATGAATATCATATATATTTGCAAACCAAAACAATGATGTTCAAGGTCAACATTGATAAGTATCAATACTTGACGATATAGTCTAACGTTCTTATTTCGAAACAAAATAAATCTTGAGAAATTTTTCAAGCAAAAAAAACATTATAAAATAAGCTATTTAATATCCTATCCAAAGATAATATTTCAATTGATCGTCTTGTTCTTTATACACTTTATATCTTGTGTCATGTTAATAGAATCTTGAACTATCATACATCAGCTTTTTTAGTTTCAATTGAAGCATACAATTGAAAAAATGAGTACATAGAAAATAATTAGGTGATGCGTATCAATACAAGCAAAAGCTGATGAAATCATTATAAATATTTTACTATTTTCAGTCGGAAGAGATGACCTCTAACTATGGGAAATATTTGATTAGATTTTATTTTATTTCTATTCGATGTACTCGTTAAATCCGAATTCATCGATGAATGTTCTCGACGTGTAATATCAAATGAATGAGTTAAGTTTGGTTTCAACGACAAGTAGGAGTACTGATCGAATCAATTAAAAAATGGGAAAAGTTTACTTTTCACTGGTGAAATTGAGTTGAATCATGGATCATTACGTAATCCATTCTTTTAAAAAATGCTCGATAAACTTTCTTCAAGTCACATTAAACAGATCAATAGATATCGTCCGTTCAAATAGTCTTAGGTAAGCACGCAATAAATTTAAAATTACGGTTTCATAATCTGTATATCGTACTAAAAATGAGCGACCATCCTTGTATTGTATTTTTGTATACGGTATCATATGGATTTTCGACAGTTTTTGTGTACCTTTTTTTCTATTAAAAGTGCGATTCTCTCATACTGTAATAAATATATCCAATTAGAGAAACGATCATTGCCCATAATGGGTATGCCCTCGTAATCATACACGAACAGAAAATGCTACTCAATAACGGAAAAAACGAAGTTAATGTATACAAGAATTTAAAAATATTTGTTGTATGTCAATAAATCAGTAGAGGTTTGACTTTTACTGTAAATATCCATGGCTCGGTAAGAAAATGGAATTCCTAATTAAAGACTAGCAAGTGGAACATTAAAAATTGAGTCACGAATTCTCCACGAATGCACGTGCATTATCATTCTTGTCAACAATCGAAGTACGTATTGAATTTAGTCGATAATAGTAATAAGCTGGATTATGAAATACTTATAATGATGAAAAAACTTTCATGCCTTCCGTTAGAAAGTTGCTCGACTAAGATATTAATCGTTCTAGTACTTTGCAGACAAGATTCTATGCAAACTCTTCTTTTTCAACATAACATTAGAATATGTAAACTAAAAATTTATTATAAGCAATTATTATTATTACCCTATGTTCCGGCAGGAACTCATATCTAGTAGATAGTGTTATATAGGTTTTACGACTGTGACAGAAGTATTACTGTCACCCATATTTCAAATATTAATCGATAACTATGAGAACGACAACATGTCTCAGAACTTTCGAATGCAGCTCATTGATTCTGTATCTGTAGGATAGGCATTGTTGGGTCCGATTTTAATCTTCAATTAAGATGAGCTATGATTTTCAAAAGAGTTAATGATATTGTTGTAGAAAGGTTATCAGTGAAATATCTCGTTAAAAATATGAAAGATGGCTATTGATATTCATTAAACTTATCCCATTGATATTTTATAGATAAAGTTTTCATTTTTGAAAGAAGTTTATATTCGATATGCCTTTGAATTTTTCTTTTGATGAACGCATTCATATGTCAAATTTGACTAGACGGACAATATTAATAGGATTTTCGTTGAGATTCTTCTGTTCATTGCATTATTGTAAAACATATGAATTAAATCTTATGGTCAATTAAAATACTCATATACGATTGTTCTTAAATATGTTTCAGTGATGAAATGACAGATATAGACATTTTTCTATAGCGCATCGGAATTTTATTCCTTTTCCATATTCAACTTCTTATTGCGATCCGTAGACTGACGTTTCGTTGCTTATGAAAGGATCATAAATAACTACTACTTTGTAAAAAATCGATACACAACAAGGCTATATCTGAAGTGTACAAAATACTACTATAGAACTAGAAGATGAAATGCGTTAGACTTCTTTTACAACGATTAAAAGTTAATATGCTGTGTTGAGGTGTTCGTTTATAAGATAAGTACCATCATTTATTACAACTTCTTCTGGTCAATATAAACGGCCAATGCAGTCACTTAAATGCCATAACGGTGTTGGAATGCATTGAAGAAAAAAAAGAAGAGAAAAAACCCGTTAGAGTTGTTCAATTCAGAGAAAAAAGAAACGAACGCGTACAAACGCGTGGGTCTCGCCATAACGTGTTTTGACGCGTTAAATAGATGAATTTTTAGAAATGAATGCGTTTTAGCAAGAAAATTAATCTATTTAACCGAGTGTTTGAATTCATAGCAGAAAATGTAATGAGCTCATTCGTTGTGAGATTTTCATGTCACAACATATAAAAAGGAGCAATCCATTTGAATGTTTAAGTCAAATGTATCAAATGTTTATTACAGAAAAAAGATTAGTTTTGTCAACTTTATGTTGTGGAGCGCAAGTTTGGATATTGAAAGAAGAACATAGAGTTAATACGAGGAGAAAATTTCAGATCGATTCCAGTTCGAAAAGCAAGCTTCTAAATTATAGATTTGTAATAACTTGGATTAAAGATTAGTTTGATATTCCATAGAGTCCGTTTTTATATGGTTTTGCATAATCATCGATCCACGAAGTACCTGCTATTACTATTTATTTTATTTTTAATTTAGTATTGTCTGATGTTTACATCCACGACTAAATATGGCTATTTGCATTCGGATTCGATTAGGAATAGTTGCAGCTGTAGAAACTTCATTTTGAAAAATCATGTCAAATGCAATTCTTTCCAATTAAGAATCATTCTCACGTAGAAGAAATCTCATGTGTTTCTATTGTCTATAATTAAAAATCGGTTAAACTGGTACTATTTTAATGAGATTTCTAATCAAAATAATGGTCCAAATCAATCAAACTTTCGAATAATCGGTTTTTACAGTGTTGACACTAAAACTCATCCATCTTGTACTTTAGGTTGAAGATTGGTTTGATTTTGTCTTTTCCAATTTCTCTCTTCGAAAAGCAATAACTAAAGTACTAGATCAACCTCTGATATATATATCCTGCTTCGAGACCCTATCCCATTCAATATCTATTTATGTACAAAAAAAGCTAAATTATATTAAGAATCGATCAATCAGTTTCAATCGATTAAAACTGATCTTGATGAATTGAAATTCGAATAATGTCCTCTAATAGTCTTATTAAAATTGATTAACAATCGAATAATCAGATATAAATGAATTTTTAGAAATTCAACTGATTTTATTCATTATTTTATTTTAAAAAATTCGGAAACAGCCATTGTAATTGATTTTAACCAAAAAGAAAATAAATCACATCGAATGCTTCTTCCTGTTTTCACCTCGATCACTTTTCACCATCAACGCAAGCTGTGCACGTAAATTATGTTTAATAGAAGTAGAAAATTTAATTCATCTGGGAATGCGTAGGTTTGGTCTAGTCCTTACTTGGCTGCCTCGTAAGTATAAGTATGCCTGGTCTACTCCACTCTGAAATAAGTAGTATTAATTGAAACGTGTTAAAACCTTTGAAAAGCGTCCACTATTTTTGCGTTTTACTGCGTTTAGTTTCTCAACTCGTTTAAACGCGTTGAATGGAACAACGCGTTTAAATGGTTGAATGTCTTGTAATCTTAAGTGTTGTCATGTATAAATTTACAACGTGTTAAAACGCGTCAATTCGGACATTTTTGACTGTGTAAAACGTGTTGACAGAAAAAAAATAAAAGCTCTCTGTTTTAACGCGTTAATTTCGTAATTTTGACTGCTTGGGTGGCTAACATATTTTTGTCGAAAATACAATTGATACTATAGATTGCAGCCTTTTTGAACATGTATCGTGATTCCACTGCAACTCCCTCTGCTTCCGAAGAATGAATGATAAGTCGATTCAATTATTAAGAACATTGCAATCTGATAATGATTTTTTTGATAGAACAAAGAATCCTCTCAATGGTCATGATCAATTAAATATTATATTTCAGATAGAAATTAATTTGTCGAATCATGTTTTTCATAGAGAAAAAACTTGATATCCCAACAACAACAACAACAACAACAACTTAATTGACATCAGTTCTGACAATTTTCTAAATTTAGATGCAACGGTGTTGACATTATCTCCGCACCATTCTTATTATGTCTGCCGTTTTCAATGAAGCCAGCAACATTAGCATAATGTACTTTTTATGGATCTAATGTCTACAACTATGACATTGGCAACTATATTCAATTCTAAGCAATGTATTAGATTACCTAGAAGTTGACAGAAATCGCTGCTATAGTAATATTGAGAAATATATTTTTGTACTAGTAAGAAAAGCGGCATCTTGTATTTCGACTAATCCCAATCAATAACTAATCATTCTTTCTATTGTCTTGATATAAGTCCTTTGGCGTAATTGTAAATTATTCTGAGTTTAAAAAGTTCTTGCCTGCAGTTCATTTCTGCTTTGAAAAGATATTTCGGCAATGCAGAAATTTCAACTAATAACCAGGTTACACAAGTTAAATAAAGATTGCAGCATCATCTTTGCTTTCTAAATAATGTTAAAATTCGTTTGAAACCTTAATCTTCAATGAATTTATATGTGGAAGAAGAATGTGAAATGTGCCTTGATTGAAATCATTTTATGCATTTGATCCCCAGTGAGCCGAAAATGAAATCACTAAAATCAAACTACCATTGTAGAATCGCATATCTATGTAAACTATTAAGAAAGTCAACGAGAAACACAGGTCCACTTACCGATTATCGAAAATAAAACTAGATTAATTGAATTTTAATTTAAACCTGAGAAACTCTTGAAAACGTTCTCTGATCTGAAACGACCTGTTTGAGTATTCCAACTTCTTGAAGTAAGTCTTGCGAGAAATGAGGCTTCTAGTTTTTTCTTAGGCAGTGATTTTTTTGCTACTTTCAAAAGCTTTACTCTGTTTTCATAAACTACATTATCAAGGATGAATGTGTAATATTTTTACTATATGAGCATTGCTTTAAAAATACAATGAACTATTTCCCACATGATTCTAACCTACGAAGTTGCAGTAACCTATGTTACTATAACTTCTCCCCATTGCCTTCCTAAAAAAAACATTATCCGTCTATTCCAATGATCTTGTATTCAGTAGCGAACAGAATAACGTTGTTCAAATCGTTCAATGAAAACTGTCCACTATTCATCAACAATGATACCATGATATGCAAGTCTGCAATTACCAGCGCACAGTATCTTGAAAATTCATACTCGTTTAAATGCACGAGTCAATGTGTTAAGTACTCCGACCGATATTCTTATAATGACTTCCCATCGCATCCACTTGTCCACGTTTTTTTTCAAAATGAAATCACCATTTATAAGGCTAGGTTTTCCATCGGGGATTTTTTTTTGACACGTTTAATGTTAGATTTCAGCGCACTTTTTATTCAAATTAGCGTTCTTCCTTTCCGTTTGTGTCTTTCGACTTATTTGTTTTGAAGATAGTACGTCTAATTAAATCCATAATTAAAAGATCATCTTCTGTGAAGTTGAATATTCAGAAATGTTAAAAAAAAATTTTTCACGTTGTTATAATGGCAAATCGATTTTAAAAAAGTGAAATACCGAGACAAATTTATTTTCAAAACAAAATGTGTATAAATAGATAAACATCAGATAAATTGTTGATTTCATGACTTTTAGTCATCATTTAAGAAAACAAAATTTTCATCAACTAGTGTATTTGATACAAATATTTTTGTATCAAAGTTGTATGTCAATATTCTAGAAATGCATCGTTGTTACAATTATATTATTTCATTGAATTCTTTAATATACTCCATTTTGATCGTCATGAGTTTGTTCAACCTTGACGCATAAAATGATAGAAAGTTTTGTCTGAAAGTCATAAATATCTGTAGATAGATTTATTTTCCGAAATAACTAGCTACGTATGTCAGTAATACTAAAAACATATTTGAAGAAAAAAATTTCTCTTTCATTCTTTCCAATCATTTTTGAATATATTTTTAACCTCATCACATTACTATTGACGATAAATAAATAAAACTACGCAGCTGAGAGATACGATAGGTGAGGCTTGTACTGATCGACGCAGTTTTACATAATAGCGTATATGTGACTATCAGAAAGTTGAACTGAATATAGAAAATACAATGCATTCATCGATGTCTTGAATAAAAGTTGAGTAAAAAATGTGGAATTTCTTGACTACTGAAACATTCAACTGAATCACAGAAAAATATATCATTATTATTCATCGAAATTCAATTTTTTACGTTGAAAAACAATGTCAGAGCATCGTAGGTTATTATTATTAATAACCCATCACATTTATTACTAGTTTGAAAAAAAATGTCTTCCTTCGTTTCGTAACTAAAAATAATTGAAAAGAAAACATTGGAAAGTATCCATGCTTCGCTTCTCAGTAATTATACATCATCGATAACATTTAACGTAAAAAACATAGATTCCAAAAGTTCTATTTGACTTATTACAGTTTTGATTAGCATAAATACGTTGTTGATATTATGAATAAATAGTCTTTACTATTGTATCACAAGAAAAACTAGTTGATGATATATATTCTATACTTCTTTAATGCTTATCGAATCTGATGACTTCATATTGAAAACTATAGAGGTATTGATGAATACTACTTGTCGTGTGATTTTAATACGTTATTTTAAAACGGATTTCTCTAAAGAAAACACAACGCACTAGTTTCAATAGCAAATAATGTGTAACATTTGCTACTTCTATCATAAAGAAATAAGACAAGAAAATACAGAGGAAATTCTCAATTAATTATATTCAATGCATGTTTAGAAAAAATTTTTTATCTTCATACTCCTCATTGCGATGCAAAAAAGAAGGTAAAAACAATGGAGCGTAACCGCTTGTAAGGCGTTTTTATCTATGACAAGCATACAAATGTTAAAGAGAGAAAAAAAACCTTTTCGATAATTTTGTTAACGAAAAAGTGAGCATACGATTGTCTGTTATCCTTGTACTTCACCTGCAAACGCACAGAAGGGTTTCGTAATTTCAAAGTTACATCGGCGGAGGGGACAATTACATTACACAGCAGTAATAGCAAGAAAAAGTTTTGATATTTTTTTTCCATTATGTTCGATCGTTGATTCTCGATAGCTCGAAAAGTGACTGTCCAACAGCATAATGTAGGTAAAATCAGAACAAAATAAGCGTCACTGAATGAATACGAAGCATCCTATAATTTAATATTTCATTTTTCTAAGCATCACATTTGGTAGGATAATTCTAGTTGAATTATCATTTTGTTTTTTTCATTGATTGATCATATTATTTTGAACGACAATTAAAATATTAAAGATCAATCTCCAGGTTTCATTGTTCTTACATACATTTCTCAATATGTCAAGTGAAAATGCATGGAATGGTAAGTTAAAATGGTTTGATATTGTACTCACGATATTTTGTATACTAATATAGAGAACTTATTCGGATGCTTCAGCGATTGTAGATCATGCTGCTATGGCTTTTGGTGTACACCATGTTTATTTGGGTCAAATTCAAAAAAAATCGATGATAAAAATTGTGTTTTAATGTGTTGTGTTTACGGATTACTATCTAGTGTTTATTTATGTTGGGTGCCACAGTATTTCGAACGAAAAACTCTACGTGAAAAATATCATTTAGAAGCCAATCCTTCGTGTGGCGATTGTCCGACAACATTATGCTGCAGCCCATGCGCTTTATGTCAAGAAGCGCGTGAAATCAAGTCAAGAGGTACATAATCATGAATAATTATTTCGACGTTTTACTTTCTTTTATTTGATTAGAAACGGCAAGGGATATAGCTCTCGTGGCTAAAAATAAACAGCCAGTTGTTTCACAACCAGAACCAGCTGCGAACGATTTGCGATTTTGAAACGAACTAAAAAATTTTAAATTGAAGACAATTTTGTTTCAAGTGAAAATTTTTCATTTTTAAACTCTTATATATTGTACTTATTAGAACACAAATCAGTTGATCATATTAAATAAAAACCAAATTCACTAATCCTATTCAATCATTACGTACTTCAATTTAAAACAAACACTGAAACTTGTGAATACACATAAGAAATATTAGAAGGACTTGGACAATATTCCTCGTGATTACTTTTGATTGAATTCGATTATTATCTTTTTCATATCTTTAAAAAAAATCATTATTGGATTGTATGGGTGGAAGATTACTGTTGACCATAATCATTGAATAAGATCATCGAGATTAGTGAAAAGATTTCTCATTTCTCATGTTCGAATGTGAATCGATCGACCGTCTCAACAGATATACAAAACAAACTTTACAAAATAATCATAGAATCAAGAAAGAGCCATCACTACACTAATTACAATCTATGTACTTATATATGTTTAATAACGCACACATTGTAATTGGTATCCCTTGTATAGTGACCAAAGATTTATCATTGGTTTTGCTTTTGAAAGCGTTATAGGATGATGTCTTGTATCGAAACGAATCTATCTTTCGAAAGTTTTTATTTTCTAGTTGCAGCAACAAAAAGAAAATTCTATATGATTTCTATGAATCTCAAACTAGTTTTTCTTTCTGGTAAACTCGAATCCCAAGTCGTAGGCAATCAAAGTTAATATAGATGACAGTTGCTGTAATAATGCGTTATTGAAATCAAAAGTCCAAAGTACAGTTGATATTGAGATGCTGGTATAACATCAACAGTAGGGGTACGTAAACAACATATGTTTCCAATGTCGTCTTTGTAAGCATAATTTTGTTGTCTTATTGATTTCCGTTCTAAAACATTTTCTTGATTTGAGACGTCAAAAGAAAAAGGAAGTTATTAATACTTCTACATAATCATTACATTTTATGTTTTTTTTCGGACTTTTAACAGAATATTTTTTGTTCTTTTTTGAAAATAAGAACATGAGAGAAAAAGTTGAGATTGCCCACGGCGACTTTTGAAGAAGACTCCTGAACCAATCTTGTCGGCATAAGAAAAAATTGCTTAGATCTTCTCTATTGAGAAGCAAGAACAAACATCCGTGAACAAAACACAGGAAAACATCATAGCTTTTCAAGATTCTCATTATTATGCTCTAGTATTCTTTCAACTTGACAATACATCACAGATCATAGAAAATTTTCTTATGCATGGATGATCATCATCAGTTTTATAGATTTATTTTGAATCAATTATATATCCTTGAATTTATATATTATAATTAGAATAAATTTGTTCATATCATTTGCTGACAAATATATCCTGTTTATTAAACTGCAAGAAATGTCTGTTAGTTAGAAACAGACACACATCAATTATCTGTGTTATTTTTCATGTATGTCAGGCTTTTTCGTATCTTATTCAACAAATGTGATGGATAAATAACAAAACATTGTTACTAAGTGGATATCGGTTACAGTATGAAATCGGCTGTAATATATCATGTTCTATTTACAGCATCAGCAATATTTATCCCACTATCGAGAAAGCGATTATATGCGGTTCAACATCTAATAATAATGAACAATGATGTCGTCTAACAAATATATATATATACACGTAGATATGTATACATGTATTGATTATAATACAATTCGTTAGCATACATTGGTATATTTGTCGGGTCATACTTTTGTTCTTTTTCATGATCATCTCAATTCAAATTGATTCTTTGTATATATGAGACAAAGAAGAAATAGCCAAAAAAAATAAAGGACGATGATAAGATCAAAGTTACACCTCATTGAAATCTTTGAGCTTGCTAGTCGCAATATAAATGTATAGAAAATAATCAATAAAACAAGATCGTCTAAGCGCATCTCGGCTAATAACCCTAAGGTAAACACTCATTTGGATGAATATGATGAATAGGGCGTGTATACAATATTGACCATCATATATATATACATACCCATACATACACAAATACACACACACATGGATATAAATATGTATATAAATATGTATGTATTTATACCTCTCGCTTTCTTGTCACAATTATTTGATGTGAAGCCTTCACGTTTACTTGTGAGAATATATCGATCGTATTGTTTTTGAAGAGTATGAACGGAAGGGCGACATGGTACAATGGTTGATTATTATTCTTGTTTATGATTTTGCTATACTCAAAGTTGGTTTTCTATTAATTGAATAACGTTCTTTTATTTTTCATTTTCTTCTCGTTTATATTCTTCATTGTCAATGTTAACAGTTATCATTAAGTGAAGTGACACTTGCACTACGTTTACTTCATTATAAAAATCGAAATGGTTTAACCTATGAAAATCGTCCATGTGATACAAGACTTGAACATGATATTAATAGAGATGGTCGATGTGATACAGGACTTTTATTTTGTCTCGTGCATTTACCATTTCAAAATCCACATAATTGTACATTAGGCGATCATTTTACAGGTTTCGTTGGCGGTGACGATGTACATTTCATTAATATGGATCAACAATTACAACGTCGATCTTCGTTACTGTATAATAAACATCAACAAAGATCATCATTAGTATCTATTTGGTTTCAACCGACAATTTATTTTCATTTTAAGTATCCAAAAGTAACTACTAGTTTATGTTCTTGTTTTTTTTTGCTATATCAATTTTTTTCACTTTTCTATGACATTAAGACTGGCATTGGTTTGATTGTTGAAGTACTTGATTTAGATGATATTAATAATCAAACTGTTCATGATTCAATTGATTTTTATGGACGAACATTAAATGATCTAAGAGTTCATCGTTCAATTGATGTAGCACAACCTCAAAGAGTTTATCTTCGAAGTTTATTTGGTACATATACAAATTTAACTGTTGATTTTCTGGTTTGCCAGTTTTTCATTTCATTGACCATGAGTTAATAATCTACTATTTTTTGTTTTGTTTGAAAAGTTATATTGTTCACCTGATTACTATGGTAACGATTGTGAAACATATTGTTCAGTGAATGTACAACGCTACGACTGCGATTCATCTACTGGAAAAAAAAATTGTAAAAATGGATATTTCGGTCAAGATTGTCTTAGTGGTAAAATAGCAAAGAACATTACAATAGGAAAAAAAATAGAAAACCTGCTGTTCTTTTTTTTAAACCTATTTGTAGATGTAAGAGCATGTGAAGATCAACCTTGTCTAAACAATGGAACATGTGTTGTATATCTTGGAAGTTATCTATGTCAATGTCAAAGAAGATTTACTGGTCGATCGTGTGATATTGGTAAATATTTTAGATATATTTGTTGTTTTTTGGTAAAAATGAACTATTCTTCTCTTGCTTTTGTTCGACTCAGCTATGACTAACATCGATTATGGATGTAATCGAACAACGTGTATTCATGGCGATTGTTCAAGTACTGGACGTTGTGTATGTCATGTTGGTTGGACATCGGAAAATTGTAGCCAAACTCTTACAAGTATGCTGATGAAGAAAAGCATTCATTTGATTATTTACTTGTAGATATGCTTGGCTTATATGTAAATGTTGAAGTGAAAGTATTGAATTAATGAAATACGTAGCGTTAATAGGAGATGATATCATACATCATCAGTTTATAACAGAAGACTATTGTTGATTGAGTTTTTATCTCATCGGAATATTACAAACTAAACATGCAGTTTATTCCGAAAGAAAACATTTACAAAGCATAATCTATTGTATATCTACTAGAATGTATATCTAAGTAGAATAAGCATTGATGCCATGACATGTCTGATTGTTGTTATTTTAATAAATCAATAGGTTGAATCGGAATGTTTTTATTTTCAATAGTTTATTTTCGTTCAATTGTTCATAGCTAGTCAAACATTTACATTCTAATTAGCTGTTTTGTTTTTGTTTATTCTTACATTATTTGTTTTTATTTGTATTCTAAATTGAATAGAAGAAATCGCTTGTACCAGTCGTCCATGTCTACATAATGCAACATGTGAAAACTTGATCGATGTCAATTCATCAATTACTTATCGTTGTCATTGTCGAATGGGTTATATTGGTCGAAATTGTGAAGTTGGTAAGAATATGAAGCATGACATGTTTTCGTTGCTATCAAGTAAACATTTTCTATTTCAAAAAGCTATCGTTACATCGTGCGAACGAACACCGTGTATTCATGGACAATGTCTAAAAGTTGATTTCTATACAGAATTATGTATGTGTGACGAGTATTGGAGTGGTATTGATTGTTCACAAGCTTTACCTAGTGAGAATTCGATCGAATGCAAGACTTGATTAGGAGAAAAGAAAAAAAATCATTTTTTTACTCATAGCTCCTGCAACAATTATTCCGTTATTGAATTTAACTAAAGAATTCGATACCAGCTCACAAAAGTCATTAGGACAACTAACAACAAAAATATCAATGAAACATGTGACGGTCACACCTTCTACAGGCGAGCTAGATAATTATCTTCATTGGTTAAATGAAAATCATGTAATCGAGAGACTTACCGAAACCAATCAATTAAATCCGAAATCATCAATATTTCATAAAATTAGTAAGATTAAAATGAGCATCAATGTATGTTTCGAATTTTTCGTTTGCTTTCATTTTCTAGACAATTCACCATGTTTAAGTGCACCATGTCATCATAATTCCACTTGTGTTCTTCAGTCTGAAAGCACTTTTCAGTGTGTTTGTTCACCATCATTTATTGGCGTTTATTGTGAAATTGGTAAGTACCGAATCAGTATTCTTTAACTTCCAAATCTGTCTTCTTTAATATTTCGTTCAGAAATATTAAATATTGTACATTTTCGTAAGTTTAGTTTGAATGTAGAAAGAAAAATACAGAGCATGCCGGATGAATGATTAGTTTCTCTATCGTATAGATTATTAATTGTACTCAAATTCTTTTAGAAACCAATCCATGTGAAAGTTCACCATGTCAACATCAGAGTATTTGTGTAACGAATTCTAATCATGATGTTCAATGTCTATGTCGACCAAATTATCGAGGCAAATATTGTGAAATTTCTCGTATGTTGCATTCGTTTGCACTTTTTTAATCACTTGAAGTCGAAAGTGAAAAGAATAATACTTTTAGTATCTTTCGAATCAACATTGTCAACTGTAAAATGTGCGCGGATTTGTCACAATGGCGGTGTTTGCTCAGTAAAAATAGAATAATTGAAAAGAAAAATACCATAGTAGTACTTGCTTTTATTATTGTTTAGATTGATGAATCAAATAAAGAATTATGTATATGTCAATCGTCGCATACAGGTTTCCATTGTGAAATAGCTAAAAATAGTTGCAACGGTAAACTATTTTGATTTAATTTGAATTTTATTTTAGAATAAAACAATCGTAAATTTCGAGAGTGAGATTTATATTCTTTTCCCTTCGTACATCTAAATCTAAGTGCAAAGGTCAATGTGATACTTCTTTGTTTTTGCACTTCTTGAAAGTACAATCCAAGTAATCGCTGATTAGCCTATGATTGGTAGTTTTGAAAATAGCGATCAATAATGTGGATGCTAAGAAAACTCACTGATCCTAAATATTGTGAGGCACATTTATTTCTTTTTTCCTTTAGTCAGTCGAAGAAAAGAGAAATCATTTGTCTGTATGAGATATTATCAAACATTTCCATAATATAGTATATTCAATTTAACAGATAATAGTTTGTTTTTATTCGTTAGATTCATCATGCAACAATGATCCATGTATATCGAATCCATGTTTATCAAATGGTACATGTCAAACGATAGTATCGTCAACAAACTACACATGTTCATGTCCTGAACATTATAAAGGTGATCGATGTGAATTTTATATAGAATCAGATTCAACATATATTTTATCACGTGATATTACATATAATTATGATGATATTAATGCTAAAAGTTCGACAGATCTTTGGCCATTAGCGGTTGTATTTGGTTATGTATTTTCGTTGATGTTAGTTTTTATTATTATTTGGTTTTTATGGTATGATTGAAAAACTATTTTTTTGTTTAAAACATAAAAATTTTCACACTGTCTTGTTCGTATTGTAGGTACGGATTAACAGTTCGTCCTCAAACGTATTTTCGTTCTGATATTCCATATGGTGAACGTACAACGGATCGTTATCAACCATATCGTTTAGGTGTTAGTAATCCATTGTTTTTCATAAATCAAGAATATAGCTCGAATCAAATATTAAAAACTTTTTCCAATGGAAACTATTAATTTTTAGTGTGGCCATTTTTCTCTTTTTTTGGAATATTGTAGACATCATTTCATTTGTCTCTTATTAAAATAAATAATTTGTTTTTGTCATTTTTCATTAGTACTATGTACACATAAAATAGGAAAAATAAACAACAACAGAACGAGAAAAAAAAAACTAAAAATAAATGAGCGAGAATCATCACCAGCAATCCTTCTTTTCCGTTGTCATTGAATTAATATCCGATTTTGAGCTCGATTCAGAATATTTACGAGTAGAATCCGTGGTTGTCATCAATGAGGATCTATTAGAATCTTGATTCTAATCAAATGAATATGAATTTCGAAACAACATATCACTAGAATATTTTATAAATATTACTTGTTCGTGTTCTTGACTTTCAATAATATCACCAATAAACGAACCGGGTGATGTAGATCGACTTGAATTGTAAGGATTGTCTATAAAAACTTCGATATGAATATTCGGTGATGGTGTTCTCATAACACTTGTACACGTGTCAGCTGTAAAACAGTGATCTCATATTTCTTCGTTCAAGGATTTTGCTATTTTATTACCTGATTGTGTTCGATTCACTCTTCTACAATTATTCTGAATTAGAAGTGCAGATGATGATGACGATAGTGGCAGTTGTTGCGATTGCATGACAACAGGTGAACGCATATCCGGATGTTCCAAAATATTTGGTACATTTGTATCTCCTTCATTTTCACGAAGATCTTCGCTGGTAGCCGACGTTTTTAATGTTGACAAACGTCGTTGAATTTCATCATCAAGTGCCGATGATCTGATAGTTACTTCAGGATGTTCAAAGATACGTTCGTCACTTTGAGATGAATTTAATTGCCGACCCTTTTTTGATGACAATAATCTTCTAAACGATATGAATAACAAAAGTAAAATGATTGACATTAATAGAAAACATAAGTAAGAAATAAGAAATGTATTTACTCATAAAATTTAACTTGTTTTCGACCTTTATTTTCATTGTTGCTACTTTGATTGTTATTGCTGTTATTGTTGTTATTATTGGTGGTAGTGGGTGTGGTGGTGATTGTGGTACTGCTGGTGCTATTATTATTATTATTATTATTATTATTATTATTATTGTTAGTGTTCCATGTAAATTTCTGTGCATGATGTGAGCTTATATCTTGTAATGATGCTGAAGTAGCCATCGTATTCGTTGATGTGCCTTGTGTTTGCTCACTTAATTTAACGTTTGGTATACGATGAACTTGTGTATAATCAATTTCTATCAGAAAAAAAATCATAAGCAATTTATTTCTAATCAATGTCTGCGTTTTTCATAGCAGAGAGAAAATAGGCATATGCGTATAACCTATTGCTCTTTCAAATGGAAAAATGTAAATGAATAGCTCACCTATATAGATTTACATGCATCGTATACAATCAAAAGCGAGAATGTTATTATCGCTAGGAACATACAATGTATTAGCTTCAAGTGAAAAAACGCGTGTTTTTTTCTCTATTTTTATACGAAATGTTGACGCATTGAATCGTATTACAAAGAAGAACATGAGAAAAAATAGACGAGAAATTTATTGAGAAAAGAAAAATTATCGTCTATACAGAAAACAACAACAACAACAACAGCAAGAAAGTCAATCCTATTGAATTTCAAGAATATTAAGTAAAGAAAAGGCAATTATATAATTGAGAAGGATTACGAAGTTTAGTTTTATTGAAATTCTTAATGAAAAAATAAAAACTGGTTATTGACAATCGACTCTTTACATGTAAGTTTATTCTTGATAGTAATACTTAAGAAAATGAACAAAATTATCTCATATGAATAAGTTATATTACTGTTATCCTGACAATTATGTTAACTTTCCTAGGTACTACTCAAGATGGCTTCTTTCAATGATTTGAATGAGACGAAAGAAGAATAGTGACAATAATTGTATACGACCCAATGCCGTATAAAGATGAAAAGATTTCATCGAAAGGGAATATGTAACATACGTTTATTGTTACTCATCGGGAAAAAAGGATGAATAGAAAGAAAAATCAAGCAGCACGTCCGGTTCTAGCTTGTTAGGTAAGAAAATCCCTTCCATGTCTACAAGAAAATAATTCAGTAAAATGACAACATGACATTATGCACCTTTCTTTCCCCGTTATTTTAATATGTCAAAAAAAAAGATTACATCAGTACGTGCAAAAAACTTTCTTTTTATGGAGAGAAGAAATACTTCAATTATTTCCAATAGCACAGAACATAAAAGTAAACAAACATTTCATATAACAATACGCACTTACGATAGAGCATTTAATATGACCGAAGACGATGACGATAAGAAAATTGACAAATGAAGAATCATTAAATATTACGATGTCCAACCGATAAAACACTCAGTCATGTTCGCGAGTTTTCCCTTTTTTCCTCCACCGGAAACAGAACGACGCTGGATGCCAGACGATGGCCTAGTCTCACAATTGGACTACTTCGATAGATCAGTGGCATTTTTTCTGTTCCTTGGCACCGAGTCACTGTATGTATGTATGATGGGAACGATTATTATTATTATGATTATGATTATTATTATTACTTGTCTCTATGTTGGATTTTTCGTTCGCCGTTTTTCCTCTTTTTCTTTTCTTTTCTCATCCTTTATTTTCTGCATGATAAGGCCACAAAGAATCGGGTCGGCCGAAAGCAAAAAGACAGCTCTCCCCCCTCCGTTTCCACCCAATCTTCTCTTCTGTTCTCGTTATCTCAATCAGATGCCAAATACATAAGCAAGTATATAATGAAATAGAGGAAACAAGAGATACGAACAGCCATAATATAGTTTTCTTTGATTAGTGCTTGTAGATCTCAAAATCAGAGAACAAGAACTAACATGATAAAAAAAGAATTTCTTCATTTGCGAAAGATGAAACGAACAAACACTAAAAATAGTATTTTTGTTTCTTTGATAATGTTTCGTTTTTCTTTCTGTGTTGTTTTATTTGTATTCAGTCTTAAAATAGCTTGAAAGGAAACATGCTTGTCTAATACATTCGACAGTTTCCGTGATTAAAAGAAGAAAAAAATTAATTCCTATAAAATGATAAGCAGTGAGACATATAACAAACCTGCTCGTTCTTAACCTCGTCACATCAGTCATGTTTTTCTTTTAAGTTCGATCAACAACAATAACAGAAGCAACGTAACGGTGACAATATTGCCTGTATGATGTGCTATACTATTTAGAAACAAAAGATAAAAGAAACACGTGAATCGTGTATCGATCATTACACGTTTCTTTTTAGCGATGACTATCAATTGCACGCATTTTCTTCTCTATGTTCTACAAGTTCGTTGCTGTTTTTGTATACTTGATATCTAATAATAACAACTACAGTAACTGATGACAGATGAGATATAAAAAGCAAATAATAAGTGCAATTCGGGTTCATTTTTCCAATAATACCATTCGAGAGTATATGCAAACAATTCACAACTAATCAAATGATTACGACGATATTTACGCTATTTCTCGTTGCTTAATAAATCTATTTTAATCTTTTTTTCTTACTAGGCTTAAATAACGATTAGTATATCGTGCATCTATATATAGGGGATCGTTCGGTCGTTTGCGGAAGTTCACTAAAGAATTTAATTGAAGTACTCAAGCAGAGATATTCTTCATTTACATCATCTTTATACACGAACTTGAGTATTAAATGACGTTACTTTGATATAAAATTAACGACAAAAAGACATTTTTGAACTTACTCGGATTTGAAAGAAGCATTATATGTTGATAATATGTTGATGTACGAAATTCAGTCAGTTATTTATCCACCAGACAATGAAAAATGCAAATATATAAAATGCACAATTCAGGAAAACGTTTGCAAACTAGTAAGTGTAAGAGAGCGACAAATAGAGAGAGACAGAGAGAGACAGAACAAGCACAGTAGGAGAAGATTGGTAGATTTTTCTTTCTTCTTTTTTTCTATTACATTCTTTCGACACTCATCATTAAAAGACAGAAAAAACCTGAAGAAAAGAAAGAAAATGAGGCGTATGAATGGGTTGTTTTTAAAAACTGTGTACAGACCCAAAACATGTACGTGAAACGAAAAGGTCGTTAATACCTACCTATGCCTTCTTTTCTAGTTTCAACTACCGCCTATTTTTCATCTCTTCACAAACTTGTTTGTCGATCACCTTGAAAGGAATAGTTTTTTTTTTGCATCAAACCCACACGTCGAGTGTCTGGTAGAATGAATGATATAAACAAATTTCTATCGAACTCATCCATTCCATAAAGGCCTACATATGTGTATACTCTGAATAAACAGCAGCATGGTATCTATTTTCTAGATGAAGTGACAAGAGAATAAAGAATGTAATTGAGATAGACAGGTTTTTGGCGTACATACACATATCTATCTATCTATCTATCTATCTAAATATATATATGTATATCATGACACATTTTCTGTCATATTTAACTGCCAACAAGTACACATTTAAAACAAATGAAGCAATAAAAACAACACAAGAAACCTAAACGGACGACCAAATGATTCGTTGTGTTGTTACAAACAATCATTACATGATCGTGCCTTTTAAACATCTTTTACATGTAATGGATGCATTTATATCGACGTACATATATATATATATATATATTTATTTATTTATATTTATTTATTCATGTATAATTACATAAAACAATTATTATTTGCTATTCTCTTTCTTAGACAACAACATAAAAAGAATGGCAAATCTATACTTCTATTTTGAATCACTTCTATTGCCTTAGTAGTTACCTCTTACAAATAATAGCATTTTTTTAAAAAGTGCACATGCTCGATGTTAATAGCCACCGATGAACCCTAACATGTTTACGAACCATTTTTTATTTAAAATGGTTCGATTTTCTTCCTGAAATGTATTTAAAGTTGCTAGTAACCTGGATCTGATTCTATTAAAAGTATTACCTTAAAAATAGGTATCTGAGAAAAACGAGAATTTATTCTGAGTAAACATTCAATTATATATTCTTCTAATAGAAAACTGTAACTTTGTCGTAATACGATAGATTATTTTCTATCGAAAGGATCTAAAGTACACGTACAATCAACATTTAGAACGTGAAAAAAAATGTTCTAAGGATTTTCATGATGAAACGTTTTAAGCTATTCAGTTCAATAATTCTAGAGCGGATGCTTTACGGAAGTTTATCATATACTTTTATATTAAATGACAATATACTGAAGAGTTCTGTTGAAAGATGTGATATAGCGTAGGAAGATAATAATCCTCAAACCAAATAATCAGAATCGATGGATTCAAGTTTTTGCTGGGAGAGTATTATAATTAAAATAGACAGAGGTTACTTTGAAGTGAATATATTAAGTGAATATAACGGAATAGTACGTGTGTTTATGTCAAAAGCTAGTAGGATGTGAAAATTTTATCTTGTCTCTTTCTTGATATTTAGAAGAATAAATTACACTAGATGATGGAGCAAAATGTATTTCTTGCTTTCGATTCCTTTGTTTTTCATATAGTGTTGCCGAAGGGAAGAATAATTAGGATCACAATGTTATCGACTTTCTCTAGATTTCGGTATTAATGGTGAATTAATTTTGAAAGTATTAATAGCATTTATTATTATACCGAAACTTTGTTCTCTTGAAAACGTATCCGAATTTAGGTTCTGCTCCGACGCAGAATACTCGGTGATATAGTTAAGATTCGTAATGTTTCTTCTATAGAGAATTAAAAATAGTTAATAGAAAAAGAAAATCTTCATCATCATCTTATACAGTAATTATAAACGATCTATTTTATTTGACTCTTTGTTTTGAAATGATTGAAATTTATTTAATCTTTTGTTCCTTTGTGTTATGTATTCGTGCTTTACAATCTGATAAGATAAGTTCTTCTGATGAACTATCATCTTCATAATGCTTCAAAAGATGAATATTAGTGTAGTGGCAAGAACTAAAATCCATTGATATGATGAAGTAGGAGTACTTATGTTGTCTTGACTATTTTTTTAATTATTCTTATTTTCCGTGTCTTTGTCTTGGATTATCTTTGAATCCATTATGTAACTGTCTTTTGTATAAATCTATCTTCAAAAATACTAATTCTGTTTCTATAATTACATCGATTTTTATGCATGAAGAAATGATGGTTTTCTATTTTCTTATTTAAAATGCTCTTCTTATATTTTAAACAAGATAATAATGGTCGATTATTGATGTTCAACGCAATCATAATCTTCTTTAATATTAGATTTGAAATTTTTTTTGACTAGAAATTGCATTTGATAGTTGACAAAGTATTGATGAAATTCTAAATACAAGGTAGTATTTAAAATTTAATTTGTAATGACATAACATACACTTTTGTTTAGCATCCTAATTCCACTTGTCTCTTTTATTGCTTTTTGTTCACTCTCATGAAACTTATTAATTTTATGCACATAAAATTTATTCATATGCATAAATACACTTGTATTGAATATTAATTTACTTTCAATCTTGAATCGTATTTTATTGACAAATATTGACATTCTTAATGAAGAATTGTTTTATTTCAGTTGATTGATATATTTTTCCATGATATCAAATGTCGCTGAAACGATATTCAATTATTTTTAGTTCAAGATCAATCAGTTCCTATCGTTAGGTGAATACATGTTCGTGTGAACGTATTTTATTTGCATAATTTTTTGAATGAAAATATTCAAAGAGAACACAACAAAATTTTCTGAATATCTGATTTTGCTAAAGTATCAAGAGACTATTAAGGTTTCTGTCTTTGACTACAACTTAGAATTTGTGACGAATGCTTTGCAATTTATCTAATTAGAAATATAATGAATAACATCATCTCTTAATTACACAAGGAAATAAGTAGTCAATAACTTGTGGTTTTAACCATTAGAAAATGAATCTTTGTAAGAAATAATCTACTAAATGCAAACTTTAGATTCATCATGAAACAATAAACGTACGCCACGGCGCAAGGATATAACCTTGAATAGGTAGAGAAAATTTGTAACTTCCTTTTATGCAATAGGAATCGATTTCTGCTTCATTGGACACCGCATATATTTTATTGTGTCGTCTAAATATAAGGTAACAATAAACGATATAGTTTCACATAAATATGTGTATGCTCAGTTAAATTTGATATTTTACACTTCAGTTGTTACGATGACCTTTATAGTAGTCTAAAAAATTGATAAACTTTGGATTTGTTCACGTCAATTTTTTTCCAAATATCAAAAAACACTATGAGTATCTAACTGCTCTTTTATTTTACAGTCAATTCTAAAACGATGCATCACATATTAATCATAGATAGTTATAAAATCATTTATCATCGATATCTATTTTTACTCACGATCAGTAAAGAATATATGACTAGCATATATTTCCAAATAACAATAGTGATAAAAGATAATATACTAGTAGTTTATCTCACAATGAAATTAATGAAATAAACAACTAGATCGATGAGTCTAAGAGAAACAAGAACTCGTATCTTCATAACTGTACTTTTCATTGTTGAATTTGATACATTATAAAATCTCCATTTATCATAATAAATACAATAAATTGAAGTTCTCACTCAAAGTTACTAACTTTTTAGGATTAGACGTAATGTATTTTCAAGCCAGTTGCACATACACAACTCGGAATTTTCATCTGTAACTCGTTGCCTATCACAATACCTCCGTTCAATAATAATCGACAGAAATCTTTTTTTCATTATTGGCTATTCTCAAACCAATAATAGGATTGATGTAACGCCATTCCATAACGTACCATCATGTCTCTCATGGTCATGTAATGGAAATGATTATTTCGTTCTAACTATAAGAAAAACATTCATAGCAACATCTTTCTTTTGCCACTTTGAAAAAAAAGCTCGAATTGATATTTATTTGAAGTTTCTCAATTTCATAGAGTATGTAGTCATTTTCCAACTCATCATACTTCTACATAAGTCTTAGAATATTTTTCAAGTATGTGCAGTACTTTCGAAGATTTGTCTGTTTTCATATTTTCGATACATTATTGAAAACGAGTTAGACAATGTCTTCAACAAGAATACCATTGTATCGTGTTCATGGCACACATTATGAATGTGCACATGCCATCGGTAGAATAACACGAGAACTGATTCGTCATCGAATTGCCGATGATTTTACCGTTTTATCAAAGTTATTTACATTTAGTCAAACAGAATATGGACTTCGATTTCATCGAGATTTCATCGACACTATTCGTTTATTATATCCATGGTATTGGGATGAGATATGTGGCTTGGCTGATGGCTCAGATATTTCACTAGAACAATTACTTGTTTTGAATTTTCTTAATGAAACTCAAACAGCTTACTACTTATTAGAAAAAGAACGTAACATTGATTCAACAGATGAAATGATTGCGGTTGAAACTGGTGAACATGGTTGTACAACAGTTTTAATCAATAGAACAGATACGAGCACATTGTCATTGTTACATAATGAAGATCAAGCAGCAGCATTGTTTTCAAATACATATCTTATCGAAGCAGACATTGAAGCTAGTGATTATGATGATGGACAACGTCGAAGTCCAAATGAAAAATTTCTTGCCTATTGTTATGCTGGTTCTATACCAGGCTAGTTTGCACTAATTAATATGATAAGAAACTCATTCAAATAGGATAGATTTCTTTCTTTTTAGTGTCAATAAAGAATGAACGACATGATTTTTTTTCTGAAATAACAAAAGAACAACTATTTAACTTGATTGAAATATATACCATTAGCAATGTTAAATGATCACGAAGACAAAATTTCTATGTTAACATAGTGATGCTGTTTTACGTTTTTCTGCATGAATTCATCTGGATACTATTTTTTCACATCAAAATATAAACCATAGAAGTTATGTTTGTTTCTTTATTAAAGGTGTATTTTTTTTCGATTAAAATTTAAAACGTTATATAGTGGTAATACGAATCATTCATATTTCGTATTAGCTAAAGAAATCATTGTGCGAAAATTTTCAGATTAGTTGATATATCGTTTAACTTTTGAAACAAACAATACACTTTTTTCATTAGTTAGTGTTTCAGAAAATTCCTGATACTTTACTATAGTCATGAAGAATTACTTGATTGTTCTCTGTTTCAATAGGAAAGTATTTTAGAGTTTTGTTGTTCAACCATGCATTGCTTGATGGTGATTTACACACGCATTATTAATTCTTAATCTCATGATCTCGTTTTCCTTTCGTTCACAACAAGAATATGTGTGAATGAGATCGTAATGTTATTGACATAACTTCATAAATATATTTATCTATTTATTGACATTAATTCTATGTCGTTCATATAGAATCTTGAAAACTTAATTTACTACGTCTCAATCATAAGAATTTTCATTTAATATTTGATTGCTTTTTTCTTATAGGAAATGGTTTTGGTGCTAATAAACACGGGTTTACATTTGCTCTTAACGGTCTATATCCGGATTTTGTTGCACATGGTCGTTTACCACGGCAAATAGTGAATCGAGCTCTTCTATCAGTTCGAAATCAAAATGAATTAGATCATTTACTTCGTATATCACCCGTGGCATTTGGTTTTTGTATAAATGGAGTTTTTCATAATCAAGAAAACAATTTTATTAATTATGAAGTAGCACCTAATTTAAATATTCATAATGAAAATCATATAAGTAAATGTTTTGTACTTAATGCTGATCAAAAAGTAAATCAGCAAAATAGTAAGAATGTCTAGAATGGATAAACTAACTGAATACACGTATGATTTATGCTTTGGTTTTCTTTATTTAGATCAATGCGAACTAGTATGGAACTATCTTATACATTACAATCATTATGAAAGGTTGAATAAAATAATTATCGAACAAAAATCTCTTGAATCAACACATGCTCGATGGAAACGTGGTCAAGAATTCGGTGAATTATTTACAATCTCGGATGCAATAAATCTACTTGGCGATCATAACAATGAAATCTTTCCAATATTTCGTACTTTAAATAATATTCATGATAATTCAATAACACTTTGCACGGCACATTTTAATTTTCGTACATTAGAATTATTCGTTTATGAACATAATCCGAAGTACAATAACCAACCGTCATTTATTTATAATCTAAAGAATTTATTTAATTGAAAACAATATTATTGCATGAAAAACAAATAGATATGTCTTAATTAGTTTTTACATGTTTGAATAACAATTAAATAAAGAATCGTGAAATAATAAAATCAAGATAGTCCAGTTATAATAACAACTATTCATTTGTCAATGTAGAACATGTGTTTTGTTTCGATGTTTTATTTCTAGAAGATTCTATTTGAAGTGTATTAAGATTTGGATTTTCTTAGTCGCTTTTAGCAAAAAATCAAGACTATTTTTCACAGAATGACTTGTATTAGCATAACAGAAATGCCATGGCATTTAAGTGTGTTTGGAAGTGTAATTCGGATAGTTTCTGATTACAGTCTGATGCATCGGTTTAATGTATCCAATGATAGATTTACTAAAGAAAAAATGGAAATCTTTTTTTTCTAGAAAAAATATAAGATACTTTTAGCTACCGGAAAAATTATGATCATTTCATGATATTCTATGATAAATGATTAAAAAGACTTCAAAGGTAAATTAGAAATAACAGACGATGCATTTAAACAGATCATTATAATTATATGTTCAACACACACTTACTATAAAGTCAGTTTTACACTTTGTTTTTCTTTCGACATGTAGTCTGTATAGTTTTTGTTATTCCATTTCATACTATATCATTGCTCGAGTTCTGAATATATCTAATTATGAAGACGACTATTAACATAATTATAACTTGACGCGAACGTACCCGACGGCATAAACTGTCGTAGAAATAAAGTTTCATAGTATATTCGTCATTTTTCGATTGACTTAATTAAAACTGTGGTTCTTTTTTCTCTTCACCGGACTTCAATGAAAATATTTTGAATAGCCAGATATAAATTTTCCATATTGCAAATCGATGAAGAGCAAAGTTCATTTAAATTGGTTTTCTTTGTTTCCATAGATTATCCTTCACACTATGTAATAGATTTAGCTAAAGTAATAGTGACTATGTAACAAACATATTGTGCAAGATAAAAACACAATAAAAAGCTTCCAAGATTCAGTTTCGATAATATAAATCAATACTCTAGCAATCTTAATGGATGGGTTCGTATACACTCACCATGTCTTTTATAATCAATCGAGTTGTGAACAATAACAAACACTCTAATTTTAAGAAAAACATGTGACAATTGCTAGAAGTAGAATACTTGAAAATTCAAATAAAACAAATCGAATTAACACTATTGAAGGCATCGCTATAGTTTATTGGGAAAAGAAAATAACTAATGATGATGAACAGTATAGAAGAATTTGTTTTTCATGACACTCAACTATCTGTTGTTGACATTTAAACTTGATGTGAAGATAGATCTGAAATGCGAAATAAATATTTAACTAGCTAGAGAGATTTAAAATCCTAACCATTGTACTGACACATAGATATGAATGTGTGTGAATGAAACAGTTGTCATTTCAAATCATACAGTATGAAGATCATTTCATTTTACCATTAGCGTCAAACACGATGAAGATGATCAAAACACTTCTTTTCACTCACAGTTAGAAGCGGAAATAATAGATATCTAGAAGCAGTTTTTTTTCCTGCTAGACGACAGAAAGATTTTTTCTTCTTTTCATACGATTCAGTTTCATCAACAGCGAGCTATATATATGTAGATATATATATTAAGAAAAAGATGTCAAGTACATTGAGAAAAGTACCTAATTTTTAGTTTAGCTTTAATTAGTAAGTGACTACTATCTTGTTTTTTTTCTTGTCTTTTCTATTGATGTCATCAACAGCACATTTGTGTAATTTACATGTGAAATAAAACATATATATATATATTACAAAATTGTTAAGATCTGCATTTCTGTTTCTATCATTACTTTAAATATCGATCACAAATATGCGTCATGAAGTTGTTCGTCTTAGTCTTACCCGTATTTTTTATCCATGTTTAATGATATTTGGTACGATTGGAAATATATTATGTTTGAAAATTCTTCTTCGTAAACGTTTTCGTCGTCAATCAACATGTCAATACTTGTGTATACTTGCTGTTATAGATATTATATTTATTTATATGAGATCAACACGCTTTCTATATCGACATATCTATAATGTTGATATTCGAAATACATCAGTATGGATTTGTCGAACATTTATTTTTTTTTCATCAACACTTTCACATTTAGCATCATGGATTCTTGTTATTGTTAGTTTCGATCGATATTTTATTATAAAAAACGTATTTCCACGTCGACATGTAGGTTGGCGTGTTATTAATTCAACATGTATACTTATATTAATAATATCTATTCTTAATATTCATTATTTTCGTATCTTAGGTAAAACTATATGAATGAAATATAACTTGAAAAGAAAATGAAATCTAATTTGAATAAAATAATTTTCTTCTTTCTATGATTTCTAGGAACTACAATGTTATTAAATATTCCATTTATTCAAAAAAGTCATAATGTTTCAAATCTAACCTATGATACTGTGACCCGTTTTGTATGTATCGCACGTTCACCGTTTAAAGAATTTTTTCGTTTATATGTTCCTATATTTGATTTATTATTTGTTGCTATCATACCATTTTGTCTTATGACATTCACTAACATTGGTATCATACGTACAACTATGAGTTCAAATATGCTATGTTTATCATCACGAAAACAAAAACGTAATAATCGTTTAACAGTTATGTTATTATCAGTCATACTAGCCTTTATGCTTTTGACATGTCCATCAGTCATTTATATATGTTTAAATCGGTTAACATCGTCAACGGCCATTTCGAATACGAAATTAATTATTCTTGATTTACTCGAATCGTTATGGTATACAAAACATGCACTCAATTTTATATTATATACATTGAGTGGACAAGATTTTCGTCGAGAATTTTTAAAATTACTTCCATGCCATCAAAGAAAACGATCACGTTCATTCAGTAATCATCAAAGAAAACGATCACGTTCATTCAGTAATCATCAAAGAAGTCAAACATATGATTTAACTGTAGGTATAAGTTTGGCATCCACTAGATCATATCGAGCAAGTAAATCATTACTTGAAAGTCGTATGGAACGAAAATTATGAAATAATTATAATTTATCAACAAGACTGCTTTAAAATTAAGCAAAGCGAAAACAAACCATTATGATATAGATCATGGAAGGTTCTACTCACGTTTTCTTCTTCGTTTTTACATACTGAAACACTTTTAATGACGAATATGAAGCATTCTAATTTTTCAACAATCTTTATCAACGACTAGTACCTCAATTCATAAGATAGAATACGATTATTTTTTTAAAAATTTTATTTCAAATAAAACCTTGTTGCTGCATCTAGTTAATAGATTTTCCATGCTCAAGTTGAATAAACATGGCAAAATATAACAATATGTTCACTTGAATCAGATCAAAGTCGACCGATTGTCGTGTAGAGGGTTTCTTTGGCAAGATGCAAATGAGTTAATCGTATCAAAGTTTTCTATCGGCTTTTGCTTCACGGTTATGTTTTCATTTTTGATTATGAACTTGAACAGATGGCAGTCTCGTTTCCGAGTGTATTGTTTTTCATGAGAAAAAAAAACTAATATAGATAAACTTCGTTTTTCTCTTATCATATTCTCAACATTGAGTGGTTCTTTGAAGAAAAGACCCCAGAAACTATAGTATTATCGGTGAATTTTGACATCAACGCATGAAAAAATAATGTTATCTAAAGTAAAACATACCTGATCTTAGTGCTGAAGGAATAAAAATTTCTAAGAACAAATTTTCAAAGAAAAATATCTATCTAGCTTCACAGCCTACATGATACACATATTTCGTTCAGAGGAAGAAATATTTACGATGTATGGACTGTTTTCAATATCTTAATGTGATGAATCCATGTGAATGTCACGGCCATAGAATTACGTTCAAAATCTTCTAAAAGTAGTGTACTGCGTGAACGTGAAACAAATATGTATGTTCACACTTTTGAACATAAATAAAGAAATTAATTATTCACAGTTCAAATAGAAGACATATTTAACAATTGATATGTCGTTTTCCAGGGAATCAAAAACAAAACATGGATCGAACGTCTATGAATGAATCTCTGACTATGAGCATTACGATTTTTGCCGTTGCCAACGATTGAACTTGATTGTTCTACCAAAAATAATGCTGAATATCTGGAAACAAAACAATTTTCCTCACTGACAGAAAATACTACTTTAACCAGATGTTTTCATTCAGCAGAATGATAATAGTCAATGAAACTAACTGTATTCTGTCATCCTTACGACACTAGTGCTCGAACTTCTGCAAAGTGTCACTTTGAACAATTAAAATAGAAGGAAGGTTTTTCTTTTTTAATTTTTAATTTACTTTAAATTAGTGAAAAACAAATTCAGACTATAATGATTGATCGATGAAATTCGATCTGATGATTTCTTTCATAGTATCTTTTAAACAACATAAATATTCCAACCATTAGACAAATACATTTGGAGTGAACTCTTAACTCTGTCATGAGTAACAGAAGATTTCAAGATTCTTGAAAATACTCTCCTTTGTTTTTTTTTCGTTGGCTTTCAAATTACTTGCGTTGTGTACCGTTCACTATCGTTATCCGCTTATTTTATTACAATAAATTCAGATGGACAAGTTGGGAAGAATAAAGAAGACGCCTGTATTTGTTTAATTAGAGATTGCGATCAATAATAGTAATCATCCATTACAATATTCTAGAACAGCTAGAAATCAGTTAGATTCAATGAATGTTTTCTTAAGAATAGATCTTCAGCGTTTTCTTGTACTTCAATTTATCGCATAATGACAACGCAAAAATCATATACAACGATTGATAGACTTAAAATCATATAAGAGAAACTGTCTACCATATAGGTCTTAGTATGGAACGAAGAAATATTTTGAAACTATGGCGCAATACTGATTCATTCCTTCATAGACGATCTTAGTTTCAGTAGATTCCGTTCTTTTAGAAAAACAAAACCATAATAGTTTTTGTGGAATAACGACTATTGTTGATTAACTGAAATGCAACTAGTAAAGTAATGTTGCCCACAGGCTGTCAGATTCTTCCAATTTTTGAGGGAGAGGGGCTGATGAAAAAATCTGTATTTTAAGACTTTGGCTTGAAGAAAAATGGAATTCTAACGTTTCGTAATCTTTTGACTAATCAACAGAAGGAAGTTTCAAATTGTGGACTTTTAACTAACTTATGATAAATGCTTCTAAAAACATGTTTTTTAAGCGCAATTTGCCATGTTTCTAGCAGAAGGTCAAATGAAAACACTTTCTTTCAAAGAAATCTCGAAGAAAATCGATGAATTCAATATGATTTGATCTAGTGCTGCAGGAAAGTCTGAAGAGACAATTTCTAATGAAATTTTTTGAACTTCTC
>OENT01000084.1:0-11345 GCA_900239685.1 Rotaria macrura | reverse complement strand
AGGTAAAGAAAATATTGTGACAATGATTTGTTCTAGTGCACTCTTTCGATGAATAATAAAATTTAAAATCAATTATTAAACTTAGTCCGAATGATTCATGACTTATTTTCTTTTGACTGTATGAAACTGACTCATCATTATTGATTTACTTGTTTTTCTATGACAATTTTATATAGAATTATTTTTCTAACACCATGAAAGTATATAGTAGCACATTTTTTATTTAACATTTTTCACCATTGAATAGTAGTCATAGATGATTGTAAGTTTAAAAAACAACACAAGTCTTTTTCTTAAACAGTATCTTGAAATTCTTCAAAAACAGGATAATTTGACTTGACACCGGGTCCATGATTGTTATACCAAGTATCAAGATCATATTGGGCATTATGTGCATATAAGACACGTGCATAATCATCGAGCATTTTAGCAAAAACCGCTTGTTGTTGTAATGTTTTCATGTATTCAGTAAATAGTTCTTTGAAAAAATCCAAACGCTTCTTTTCAAATGCTTGAGTATGTTGAAAAACTTCAATCATATTAGCTTCATAGCGTTGTCTTGGTTCAGCACCAGGTGCAACATCGCGCAATAAATATTGATATTTGGTTCGTGCTGTTTCAACATTAAGTTTAAGTTGTATGTAATTATCAACGATTCGTCTTTGTATATCAGCTGGTGTTTCAGCTGACATTGTTAATTTTTGTTCATCAGCTTGTTTCAATGATTTTCCTAGTTTAAAATAAGTTTGTTTAGCTTCATATATTGATTCAAGTAATTTATTCCATGGTTTTTGTACTTGTTCGAATTCCTTTTCAAATTCTTTTGATTTCTTATAGTTAATTATGGATTTTTCATAATTATCCTTTTTCCATTGTTTCAACTTCGGCTGTATATTATCACGTAGATTAGATGCAATTGTTTGATGTATATCAGCCATTTGTTCGCCTGTCGATACAATTTGATCCCATACTTTTTTATTCGATGGATATTCAGTTAATTTGATTAATTCTCCATGCCATTTACGAGACCACGAACGCAGTTCATTAACATATGTATGTTCTAAATTTGATCGTTCTTCAAACATATTGGACAGTTGTATAAGTAAATCGTTGCCATATTCATATCGATTAATACAACGTTCATATTGTAATGTTTCAAAGAAACCACGATTTGCGGCACCCGTCACTATTTCAGAGTTGGTATTCGATGCCATTTAGATATCGAATAGTAATTTATTTATTTGAACACAAAGAAACACTCAAGCTTATAGACACGTGTGTATATGTGTGATGGAAGAAAATCGCAAGGCACAGAAAAAAAAGTACTACTGCTTAGGAATATTGGTGAAAAAAAGAACACCGAACGAAAAAAAAAGAAAGTTGATAAAGAAGCAAATTGCCCGATTCGCTCCTGCTGTTGACATATTCGAATGAAATGAGTATATCATTGTAGATGCGCAATTGTGTGCTCTTAGTCATAATGTTATATTAACAGTTACTATTTGCTACTTATGGGCGTTAAATGTGAACTATTCCGAGCTACTGTTTTTGAATTGACAATTATTTACTTTTTTGAAAGGTGTTAATGAAACTTTCAAAAAAAAAGCATAGTTGATAAAAAGAATATATTCATTTTTGATATGAAAAATCTCTCATGACTGATTGCATGATGTAGCAATATTTTCTTTATTTAGTATATAAGACAACAGAAGAATTGTATCTACAGAATGAATTCAATTCAAAATTCAACTATGATATACTTATTTTACCATTTGAAATAATTTTATTTCACTATTTATGAATTAAATTAGAATGAAAGAGATTTTCAAAGATCTAGCAATTTTTTGTGAATAGAAAATTTCCATTGATTTTATCATAACGCATTGGTTGACATAACAACAAGTGATTTATTACGTTATATGTCATAAAAGTACTATAGCTGAAGTTGTACGCATTCTACTCTTATTTCTATATTAATGGCGTCTGTTCGTATAGTTCAATCATTACTTGTTCTCCTCATTTCTATAATACATTATGCTAGTATAGGTGTACGAATAGCACATATACATATATATATCAGTAAAACTAATAGATACCTTTTTCGTGTATATTTACATGTTGATTAGGAATTTTATAGCATCAGTCGTATTAAAACTATTGTTGATATTTAATATTGATAAATTGAATTCGTCATAATATAAGACGATGTCTCGTTATTATTGAACTGTTGTATGGAGGTCATGAGTTGATCGAGTCTATTCAATCAGCTGTGCAAAATGATGACATTTAAAATGATTTTTAAAGAGTAATTTTCGATAGTTTTTAACTAATCAAGATATTGCGAATATTTTTCGATTATCGTCAACCAGAGCCGAAAAACTACTTGCAACAACGTAAATAGTTCGACAGTCACTGTTGCAGTTGTATTTTTTAATGCTGCTTATAAGAAATATATATATATATATATTGGATCTTGCTGTCAAACAAATTTAACCTTCAACAACCATAGAGAAAAATATTGAAGTCAGAGTTAAATGAAGAAGAAACTATTTGTTTATACTCGAATCAACTTCTACAGTCAAGATGTTTTAATGAGCAAATAATTCATTTTCTTAAGATAAGATTCTATATTCATCAGTTTATTTGAACTCAGTTTTTGAGTATTAAATAATTTATCTATAGAAAATTGATATGGAAACAAAAACATGATAAGTATCAGAATTTAATTTGCAATAGCTTGACAAAGCTACAAAAGAATTAAATAGTAGAAAGTTAAAGTTCAATTTTTCGAAAATCATATTTTATTGATTCCATCATGAATAAACGTGATTTTATACTTGAAGAGCACTATGTACAATTATGAAAATGATCCAAAGTATTTAGTAGTAATTATAATAAAAGGAAAATAGAAGCTGTGCTTAATTAATTATGTAGATTATGCTCTCCCGGAAGTATTATGATTTTTTTTTCGTCATTGCATTATCAAGCATTATATCAGAAAGTCTTGAGTTGTAACTGTACATCGAATAATTTTTATTGTTAAGAAAATCTTTCATGAAACATCCAACACAATATTAAAATTATCCGTCAATCTTTATACATTTTTTAATGATTTTATATCATGTTTTGGAGGTACGGTGCTTCTCTCAGGGACATCGTAGAAAGTCAATTTTTTTAATCAGAAAAGACAACATCGGAACTGGAAATTGTATACCAGTCATATTTTTTCATAATGAATCCGAGAAAAAAGGTTCTGACAACTTTTACATCGAACAACATCTTTTTTTCATTTCTAATCATTTCTTTAAACCCAGCAAAAGAATGAGAAAACAATGTCAATGATAATTTTCGTAGCATATAAGGCACTCTTTTCAATCGTATATTAGAGGTTAAATATAATCCTAATTAGTTCTAATATGAACACATCGCATTTTCTGGAAAAGATTGAATTATATTATTTTTCTCATTGCATCACCGTGTCTTAGCGATTGAAAATACTTGTTGAACTGCTTTTTTTCTGTCAAGTTCCTTGAGGCTTATTTATTCCGAACTAATACTGCAAATGAAATTGATTTCATGTATGGTTACTCGGCACGGTGGCTGATATTCTTTCAGGCTGATAGTATTTTGAAAAACTATCCCTTTTAAGAAAACTTATCCTTTCATGTCATTTCGATTAAATACTCTAAAATGAATCTAAAATATTTAAACAATACTGATGCGAAATGATCTTCTAATGCGCTAAATTTGGGCGTATATTTTTGTGAAAACTTAGCAAGTGTAGCCTAAGATAACGTAGAAACACATATTCTACAAGTTTCAAAAAGGTTGCTAATTAGTACCTTTTTAGAGTTGTTTGGCTTTGGACTTGTATTTCTTCTCGGATTCGTTATGGGAAAATATGACTGGTACAAAATTTTTAGTTCAGATGTTGCTGTTTCAAATAAAAACGAGAATTAGCTCTGTACAATGTAGACAAGCTGTGAGCAATGCTTCAAAATTTTCGGCAATTACTTTAACAACGCACGTTGCTCAGTACATGTTTCAATTGCTCAGGTGTACACATGACGTAGTAAATCACTCATAGATGTACTAATGTAGTTTTTTTTGTTCTTAATCTAACTCATCATGCAGTAAACTCGATGATATGACTATTCGTATTTTTTTCAAATGGCGTAAATGTACTCATTTTTTATTCTGAGGCGTCATTTGATTTCATTTTACAAGTGCAAACAGTTTTACGTAGGACGAAGAAGTATTTGAAATGATTCGGTCGTATCATCTGTTAAAATGCCCACTGAGAGATGTGTATTTACAATAGAAGTACAACAAATCATTCTGACTCGAAACTTGATTTTCCTATCGAAAAATTCAATAGACACTAAATAATTCGAAAGGCGTATCAGAGAAAATTAAATATGTTCTTTTCGACATATCTAGTCGGATTCAATAACTGTGTCTCTCTCATGTAAATGATTGCCGAGTGTTGTGTTAATACACCTATCCATTCATTGAACAACAATCCTTCTATTGAAGAACTTTGTTCGTAGACACTTACTTACACTAAGTAAAAAGAATCGCTGAAATTACAGTCATCATTCTTTTGCAATAGGTGTTGGATATGAATTTTTTGTAATTTTACGTTGCTACTCATGGGAGTTCTTTATTGTTTTTTGAGATCAAACAGATACATAAAGTAAAATATATTGCTTAGGAATAGTTTATATCAGATATCTAGGTCATAGTTGACATTGGTCTTAGATGACGGTAATAAAAAAAATCGGCATGATCATCACTTGGGAAATCAATTTTTTCTTTCTTTTAATATCATAGCCGTACATGATTGAGCTACTCTATGGAGCATATAAAACAATTAGTATCAACATTTTTTCATAATTTTTCTTGCATTGTATTGTAGGGAAATAAGTAGCTATTCCATTTGCTTAGTTTTGAAAAACTCGCTTGCACTATCGTTACTTGTGCATTTTTTCATCGAATGAAATTACTTCTTTCTCTTCTTTTTTACCCCATAATCAAAAGTTGACTCGGTTTCAAGCGCATTATTGTTCATTGCACATCAGCATCGAAGTTATATTACTTGATAATTATAAATAGTCTTTTTTTTTCTTCTCTTTTTCAAATTGCTCGCTTCTTTTTACTTATAATATTTAATGGTGTTTTTGTTTTAGTTGACGCTTGAGAATGTAGGCGTTAAATAATAATGACAAGGGAAAAGGAAACGAACGAAGCGGTCCGTATTTTGCTAATAAAAAAATTTATACAAGTAGAAAAGAATCTTACCTCTATTTTGAAGTGATGCTCTCTACTAGAAACATTTATTCCTAGGATTAAAAACTACAAACAGGAGTCATTCATACATTAATTTATCGTTTGTTCTTTTTTGTCTTTGCTTTTTTTAACAAGTTATCATTTTAGAGTGGACACCAAGAGAATAATATGTGTCTTTTCTAGAACAAACATGGAGGAAGACACTCATGCGATTGCCATAGGTCTTGGAGCTGGTCTTGGTGGATTCGCTGGACTAGTACGTGTTTTTTTATTTCGATAGACAACTAATGAAAACCCCAACTAGAACAGTTTCTTATTTAGTTAATAATAGGCTGCATTTGCTGGCAACTACTTTGTGGATCGTAAGTTGAAATGAATATTATTTGAAATGTTACTGTTATGCTAATTGTTATTATTGGCTATATCTAGTTGGTGTGAAAAGAAAATTCCAGCAAAAGTTAAACCTTTTCCAATAAAGAATCAACGACATTTAACAACAGATACTATATTAAATCATAACGTATCAACTGCAACGTCGATGACAAGCACTAATCTTGTTTCCAGTGCAAAACCAGTTTTGACAAATGATTTAGCAAGCAAAGTCAAATCAATGCGTCGATGAAATCATATTGGACACATGCGTGTAGACATACACACGAAACAGTTCGTTTATTTTTTCGATTATTGTGAACTTTATATATCTTGATAATGAACACTTATGTTTATCAACAATTTATGGCGTCACCATTTATTCAATTTCTGTTTTAAAAAAATTGCCAAGTTTCTTTAAAAGTATATTATCATATTCCGTATGCATTCGATTCGGACGAGTACTTAATTTATTAATAGTTGTTCGACGTTTTATTTAATAATTCACGTATTCAACTAATCAGTGCTAAATTTTTAATAATATGAATTTATTTTGATGAAAATAGCAAGATTGATTGCTAGCATAAAACAAAAGAAATAAGAAGAAACCTAGAGTTTCTACATGATTAAATGAAATCGGTAATATTATTTAACCCTTTCTGACCGGCTACCACAAGAACGAGTGCAAAAAAATATTCACCATTGTATTTAGTCCTCATTCACTGCGTAGATATCGAAAATCTAGTATTCGATTCAGGGAAGATGACGGGTCACAAAACCACTTGATGTTACCTTTTGGTCACATCCGGCCATAACGGTACAGACATGTAAAAGAATTGATCCTTTTTCTACCTAAAGGAGTTCGATGGTTCATACTTTTTCTTAATCCATACCATGAAATTAGAACAAAGATTATGTTTCTACATCTTTCCTCAATATGTCAGCTGAATTATCGATAGAATATCGTGAACCATCACGGAATTATGCAAAATTTGCCTGNCTAGCAATAAATAAGTTGAGGCATCCAGACAATAGGTAGAAACATAATCTTTATATTAGACTCATGGTATGGATTAAGAAAAAGTATAAACCATCAAATTCCTTTAGGTAGAAAAAAGATAAAATTTTTCACATGTTTCTACCGTTACGTCCGGATGTGACCAAAATGTAACATTCTTGTTCTTTCTTATACAATTCATTATTGAAACACTGTCATTAGTAGTGCCAGAAACAGAGAATCTATCAACAAAATTTTTGTAGCTGGTACTTCGAATATCGACTTTTATTAGATGTTCGAAACAGTGATAGTTCTGACTGTGGATATTTTCCAAGGCACTCAGCTCTCATGATGCTGCTTTGAGAAAGCAAAGTGCATTTATTTTGAATGAAAGGTGAATAAATTGTGACATTGGCTCCCTTAATTACCATTAGATCAGAACGATGTTCAACACCAGTTTGAAACAGTTTTTGATAAAACAATTTCAAAATGTGCCCATTTGGTACCATCCGACCAGAAAGGGTTAAGTAAAACGTTAAGACATGATATTCATTTGAATCAAGTGAGTTGTTCCATAAGTATGGAATGTGTGCTTCGGAATAATTATTATTAGGTTTTGAAATACTAGTAAGAAATATTGCTGAAGATAGTCCGAAAGAAATGTAAATTTTTCATTTTACGAGTTGAATATCGTAGAGCTCAAAAGTTGTTAATATTGCTTGGCATTTGTTATAGAATTGCAGGTTGATTTTAGCTTAAGCCACATTGAGACGTTGCAAATAATGGATGCTTATTACTTTTATTTTATCGAGACACAAATTTCTTAAAATATTGACAAAATTCTTCTATTGTAAATTGTATAAGTTGGTAAAGTTATGAATACGAATAGATTACCTACCGGTGACTCGGGTGAGTGTGAGTACTTATGCTAAGCATAATAAAGTTTTTAAATCATGAGGAATCTTTTCGTTGTTGTTTGATCAAATTTTTTCTCTAAGAACGTATAGATTGTTTAAGATCGGATTCTTTACGGTATTTTTAGCAGTATAGTGTTATCGATCGCTAGAAAATTCTGAATACAAAAAGAAAATAATGATTGGTTGATAAAAATGTTCTCTATGTCGTTCATTGATGATCTGCCATTTCCTGATGTTTTATTAAAATTGGTGTCTCACATCTCGTCATTCGGAATCGGTAGTGGATTGAATCATGAATATTCAGCGATTGTAATTTAATTATTATCTGCCTAAGTGTTTGAATGTTTTTTGAATGAATTTCAGTATGAATCTATAGAGTACATAATACATTTAACTATCCGAGTACTACCCAACTATGTGTTTTATATATCTGTACAAATCTTTTATTGATCGGACACGATAGAAGCATATTATTTGATCTGCCTATTATTCAATTAGTAAGAATCACTACACTCGAATATAAGTTTCAATGAGTATTTATAAACGATCAATAATTTCTTCGTCTGCATTCATCTTATTATTCCTGATACTGCAGTCTCGATTTGCTTCAGCCTCTTAGTTACAAAGATTTCTTTCGTAATTTGCATACTATGTAAATATCTAAGTTGCATCTTCTAGGATTTTTACTTTATTGGAGATCTACTATCGATTGATTTTATTATCATCCGAATTCGAGTACATTGAATCATTCACCTTTCTGATATTACCACCCTGTAAAGTTATCATGAGAACTGTACTTTCAGATAGACTTGTACGAAATAAACTCAAATGTAGTGTCTTATAACACGTTTATGAACTTTCCGGAGTACCTCATAAGTTCCAGAGGATAGCGTTGCTATATTTTTGAAGAACAGTAAAATCTAAAATTAATAGTCGATCTCAATTGATCGAAATATTTCGAAAAATTTCATTAACATGTTATTTGTCTTAAAATACAATCAGTAATGAAAGAATTGGAAGTCTTTGACGTAATCGTTTCTACAGTAGTGGTGTGATTAGTGCTACTTCATTCATTATATTTGTCTTATCACAGTTTTGATTACAGTAGATCGAATTTGTGATATGAAAAATCGACCCTCAATTATTGTTTCAATAAGTCTTATGCTTTGATTATTCAATTGAATGAAGTACACAACTTTTAATGCTCGCGATACTCAGCAAATTAAGATTAATTGTAGTCGCACGTCCAACATTCACGTGACAGTTTAGATATCCCATTTTGGTTTTGAAGAGACGAGAAAATTTATTAGCATTCCTCAAGCTCATCATCTACTGTTTTCTTTCTCGAAGTATCGATTTTCTTGTTCCATTGACCTAAACTTAGCCCCACCCCGTCGCAAGGATAGGAGGTTATCTCTGAGTCATCTGTATTAAAGCAATATTAGAGAGTCATTAATTTCTAATGATTTTTTCAGAAATTATATAAATTTTTTGTGTTGATCTCATACGTATTTAGACAATTTGAGGAGCGACTTGTGATCTTCAATTCATATGTTTTAGTTTTTTCTATACGTTTAAGTAGCTAAATTCATATTCCAAAGGAACACGAAGCTCAGTAAAGTCTAATATACCTTTTTTAGCATTTCACTCTTCTGCTTCAGTATGATCACATGTCGTTTGAATAAATGTTACTGTTTTTCTGTTGTTTCAAGTATTTACAAAAATACGCGTAAGATGAATATTGAGAGCAGATTATACCACTAATGCAAAAAAGAAATTTAAAAAAAGAGAGAAGCTGAGTACATCAGTAAATCAAGCGTCTCTCATATACGTTAAATACAGTAAAAGTCACAACTATATATTCGAAACGAAATAAACCACTAAACAAATATGTCTTATAAAGAATGTGATGAGCACGATTCGGATAGGTAATCAGATAGTGATCAATTGGAGACTGTATCCGATACTGAAGACAGTGAAAATTTTGTTATTTTTTTTTTGTTTTCTTTAAAGAATGTTTTCGGTTCAAAAAAGAAAGGAAGGTCTGTGAATCAATATGACATTAAAAACCACATACCATCTTATAAACCAGTCACAGGAGATAGTTCATGGTTATGACTGAATCAAAAAAGTCTAGAGACACTTCAATTTTCGGATGCGGGGTCGGGACCAGCCAAAGCGAGTGATGTCCATTTTCATAATCGAAGGCCGTGGCCTTCTATAATGTAGGTAGACCAGTGGGTATCCATTTTTTAGTAGCGTCCTATCTCGATCGGTTGAAATCCAGTATGTACATCGCTAGAAAAACTGTGTGCATAACAAGCAATAACTATTTGAGAATAAAGTGCTTTCCAATTATCTCTGGTTATATGAAATGTTTCAAGCATATATTGTAACTCTTCATCTGAATTACTTTGAGACAATATCAGTGGTACAGATACAATCTTGCCAAGCCGATTGAGATACAGTTTTTAAAAGGAATGTCGAATGTGTTAAACCCCTCCCCAGAATAAAAGACAATGGCCTTTTATTATGAAAATTTACATCGCTCCTCCGATAGTGGCCTACTATTGTGGGCTATGTTTTGCTAGGATTTAACGAGAAAGTTAAGGGTTTTGGGACTTTTTTTCTCATCAAAACAGATACTTTTAGCAGCCCAATATTGGAAAACCAGTGTTTTACTAGGAAAAATGTCAGTTTTTTCAAAAAATTGATTTTTTTACAAATAAATGTGAAAACTTCGGACTCATGTCCGAGAGTTATATATATTTCAAAAGTGAATGAGAAAAATTAGTCATTCTAGAATGTGTACACGGAAGAAGTATCTTGGGAAACCTTATTGGGAAACCCCAAAACTAGTGGTCATCTGAAACATATCTAGGCATTTATTTTCGGGACGCAGTTTTTGTGTATTTCGAGACCTTGTTCAGGCGAAGTTTTTTTAGAAGGCTGTGATTTGGTTCAAAGCTAATATCAGATTCGGAATCAACGTTAAAGACTGAGACAATTTTTATACGTTGTTGATGATTCTGAGGAAAAAATTTTTTTTTGAAAAAATCCCTGTACCTCCCTCAGGGATTGTTTGGTACATAATGACAATTTTTTCGATTAATCAGTCATTTCTTGCCGGATCCTTCTGATCTTCAAACTCGACCGAGATATTCATGAGACAATTCTGTGCACAAAATTTCAGCTCAATTGAATGTATTTGTAAAGAGTGATCGTGTAAACAGACGGCCAGCCGCCTGACACACTGACCGATTCAAGAGTGTACTCACTTTTTGAGTACATAAAAAGCAGATTTTTTACTAGAAAACACCAGATTTTCTACTGAAAAACCAGACTTTTTAGTGCTAAGAGCTAAAAATCCACTGCATTTCTGAAAAACGCGTCTGGAGATCCCATGGCCTTCTATTCGGTCTTGTGAACTTTTTCTTGGGGGTGACCTTGTAATGAAGGTGGCCTTCTAATATGGGGTGGCCTTTTATTCTACGAGGGGATTTAGTAACACATTATTCCTTTTGCCCATTGGAAGACGTTTATTTACTTCTGAAAAATAAAACCATGCTCAAAACGTTAAATTACCATAAAATACATAGTCCTCGTTTGAGTGTACCTCGATTATTTGTTTCTTCCTATCTCGTAGTATCGCCATATACATAGACAGTACTCATGAAAAGTCCCACTACCATATGATAGTTATCTAAACGTCAACCGTTTTGGTTCATATTTTGACTATAATTAAAAAAACATGAATCCCGATCCCGATCGCA
>OENT01000083.1:82757-235431 GCA_900239685.1 Rotaria macrura | reverse complement strand
GCTGTGAAACGCATCTTGAACGCGTTTTATTTAAATTTGTTACTGTAGCCGCGTCTAAACGCGGTTAAAGCGCGTTTAAACGCGTCCGGTGTGCGTTTGGTTTTTACATGGGTTATAGCTCAGATGTTAAACAAATTCGAAACAGCCCTTGGTCACTACCGTCAAGCAGTAGAACTTAGCGAAGGTCACCCAATGCAAGACAAATTCAAAAGGAATCTAGATGCTGTTGAAAAGTATTTGAGCTCTCAACAGTAAACTATTTGAATCCAAATCCCAGAATGCACTATTCCCGAGCTGAACCATTTTCAATTCCGACTCTTGACTATCAGTTTGTTTTTATAAAATCACTGATTCCGCACAAATTTCAACAAATTATCACCCACTTTCCAATTTTTATTTAGACTGATTCCTATTCTAATCAATACAGATCAGTATACTGTCCGAATCTTGACTAGAATAAACTAGATAAACGAAGCTTTGAAAATTCATACCTTAGAAACTCCCTTTTAAGAAATCAATAACTCGAAAGAATAGATCATCGAAAGCAAAACTTTCGAAAAATTAAAATATCGAAGGAATAAACTGTGCCGAACTGCTGGCAGCGTTCCTAGTAGACATGATTATGATAGTTATATAATGGCATGACAGTATGGTTGAAATCTTATTTTAAAGGTTTAACGATATCTATTATAAATTGATCAAGTGATCGAGATATAATTGAACAGCTTTCGAGATTTTCCCCTTCGAACATACGTTTTCTCTGAATTTTTCTTTCCGAGATATTACTTTTTCGAGATTTAGACAGCAATTCATTCTGACCAATTTTAGTTCCTGCAATTGATTGGAATTAGTGCATCTCAATTCCAATTTGACTTTAGAATAGGATTCATCTCATTTTAAAAAAGAAATGGGTGATTACTGGGTCTTTAGAATTATGAATCTCTATGCAGTTTGTTCCATGTAAGTATATATTTACGGTACAAAAAAATCACTATCTCCATATCAGCTCAATGAATCAGCCTCATTATTTCTTCGTTGATAGAGGACACTTCGAAATTTCTTTTTCATAAAAAATCTGTTTTTGTATGCTCCTTTGAGCTATAACTTTTCAATAGACTACAGAAAGCAGATATTTTCAAGTTTTGTAGTAGTCGTCCCTGTCCATTTGAAATAATAAGACAGTTGCTGAATTAATACATTTTATAGAGAAAAAGGATTTACGAATATTGGCAAAAATAGTTACCGAAAATCTTGAATTGTTAATTTTTAATGAATATTCCCCCAAATCCCTAAAATATCAGTCTTCGCAAAAAGAGAATATATTGAGGAGTCAATATCTCAAAAACATCTAAGTCAATCAAGCAAAATTTTCTATCGGTACAGATACTGCTGAGTTGTACATTCAGTATAACTCTTATCTAGAAAAGTTGAGTACTAGATTTTCTAACGATCTCCCTCATCAAAATCAAGATTATACGTGGATTTTGTGCTTCATATCCCGTGACTTGAGAGTTTGAACTAGAACATATTTATTGTTGCTGAAATTTTCAGCTTGATTAGCTGAGGTGTTCTTACTGGATATTGAGTCTCCAATATATTCACTTTCCTTTGAAGACTCATATTTTAAGGATTTGGGAAAAAATTCATTGAAAATCGGCGAGTCAAGATTTTCCGAAACTGTTTCTGTCAATATTCATAAAATCTTTTCCTCTATAAAATGTATTAAATTGAGCAGGGAGGACATTTATCTAAATCAAATAATGTCTCCTTTTTGTATTCTATTGGAAAGTCATAGCTCAAAAGAGCATACAACTAGTTTTTTTTAATAAAAAAATTCTGCAATGTCCTCTACTAACGAAGAAATGAATGAGCCCAATTGATTGAATCGATATGGGGATATTGTTTTTGTGTGTCGTAAATATGTTTATTGTATATCCTGCACATATAGCTATCTCCCGTCTCTTTTAAGGTTGGGCACCCTTGGAGGATCTTTATGATGTAGAGTGTGGTTGAATATGCTTTTCTGTGATCTTCAAAGTCCACATTTGCACACCTAAACATACACATATCCACATTCTTCTTTCTGTAATATAATTCTCAATTCGTTTTAAATGTATTTTGTATTTTTTTATTTGAAAAAATGACTCTCTTTAATAAAAACGAAAATCATCCTCTGAATTAGTCTTCAAGCCAATCGGCCAAGTTTTATGTCAATTTCCAATATTATTGTCATCGACAAAAGTCAACTTTATTTTCTTGGAATTTTAATTCATAAAACAAATTACATTGTACAGAAGTTTTACCTGTGAACAGGTTGTAGATGCGAGTGCCAGTGAGAATGCGGCCGTGAATATATCTCTTTAAAGAATGATGATTCTTATGGTTCTCTCTCATCCACACTTATAGAGCCACACCCTAATGATTCTTGTCATTTTTTTCCAGGAATTTTTCATTGCATTATGTGATCGTAAATGGCACATTGACTTTTCACTTATTCCACTGGTATTGAGTACAATGCGTTGTTGTCTAGTGGTTTCAGAGAGAATTCAATTCTATTCTGAATATTCAAAAGACTTAAAAACAATTTGAAATGATTGAATCAGAAACGAATATTGACAGAGCGAAATCTAATCATTCATTCCAATCTACAGATTGATGATAAATACCATGTGATGCTTCTCATGAGATTGAGATGAGTGGATTTTAAATAAAATAGCTCCTTTCTAAGGCCAAAACTATGTAATTAGTCAGCTCGTAAATCATGATATAAATTCTTGTTGAATATGTCAAAAATCGATGCTGTTCCGTCGTTATTGTTTGGATTGTTACCGATAATAAAATTTAGTCAGTAGAAAAATCTTTCACGTTTTTATTTATTTTAACTTTCTGACATCTTCAAATCGACTATCATTAGTTTTCAGTATATTTGAAACTTTCGGTTTCCAAGATATGTATTGAACGTTTAAGAATTTCACAGAGTGGTATCCGTTCACTTCGGAACTAAAACTCCATAGCGCAATTTCAATAAGCATGATGGATAACATTTAATACTGGTATGTCGAAGGTCATGTTATTGACTTGAAGACGTTCATAGAAGACACAATAATAAGCAAATGTGAGCTGGTTTATGTAGATAAAAACTTTCGGATATTTTAAAACGTACAAAGAACTTTTTTATTTTCTTGAACTTTAACAAAGATAGAAGTACGTAACATCAGTCAAATAAGAATCTGCAGTATTGCACATGACAGTTTTGCTTAATTCAAATCTCAATTTGGACTAGCTTAAGTATAAAGTATCAGTGTTCTTCAATGCAGACATTTATCCATCAATATTACATAAAGTACTCATATCTTCGAACAAATTTTTAATTTACATTGCAGAGAGAATGACTTTGGATTCCAAGATTTGATTCATTCCATGAATCAGAACATAGTGAACGTTCTTCATTAAAGGTTGTTCATAGTTGACTGTGTAGAAGTGTTGAATATATTACCACTGTGTTAGTTATGTAACGTATCGTTACCCAAAGTAAGTAATGAATACATTTACGAAAACTTTCGCAAGATAACATATAGACGTGCGAGCATCGGCGAATTTCTTTCGAAAAGCTATGAAACAGCAAGTATCGATCTTAAGAAGAATTGATTTCGGACGGATGAAATCGATCACTAACTTTCTTTATACTATTTTACAGCATAAAAATCTGCATGAAACAGCGAAGTTTGATCAAACGAAAACTTACTAATATTTAACGAACTAGCACTCTATTCTTCATCGAGAGTAGAATGCGAAATGACGTTATGTATGATGAATTCTGAGTCAATTGACTTTGTTTTGGGTGTGGGTGTGGGTGTGGGTATAGATGTTCGTATATGTGACATGTGAACATCCTCACACCCATCTTTGAGATTTACAAGATAATGAAAGTCAGTAGCATCAGTAATATCAGTTCATCTGGCAGCACTATGAAAGTTGAAATTTAATCCATTCTGCATCGACAAACTGGTAGTGTATTTAATGAGTAATGGAAGGTACGTCTAATTATTTTGATGATCGATACAAAATACATTTCAAATATTGTATATGATATCATCAGACTCAGAAAGAAACAAATCAATTAGCAAGACATGCATGTTGAAGAAAAAATATAAATCAGGTGTTTCTATCTTCGTATACCATGTGGATGTAAGTAATAGAAACAACTACCTTTGCATAGACCGGGTAATTTCTCACATGTAGAAGTATATTTAAATTCAATTAACATGTAAAACTGCACGCCACGATTATCTTTTATTTAATAAAAAAAACTCGGTTTTCTCAATGGTGAATATCTATTTTGATGATCATTGACTAGACTTTATTGTATTAACTTCTTTGAAGTGCGATAACAATTGAATAAGCACAAACTTCAATATAATTGTTGAAATCTGTCATGCATGACATATTTTTTTTTATTGCATGTTTTTTTCTAAAGGATATACCAAAATCTGGTGATTCATATTACTCAACTATGAAAACGAAATACGTCGTCATGTTTCTCAGGTAAAAACAAAGTTAAACTCAATTTTGATGTGTCTGTAGAAATACTAATATTCAGCAAGGTTGTTGAAGTTTGACTTTAAAAATAAAAACTTTGTCAATTTATCTAATTACAATCTAGAAGTATAACTAGCTATGCAATGACATACTTCAATCACTAACTAAGCTAACTCCATCAGTACTCTTTTGCAAACGAAGATTGAATGTTGAGCAATATTCAAGTGTATCACGTGTACGTGTTGTTCGATGAAAATATTAGATAAAAATCTAACAGTAGTGTTTCATAACAAACACATTGAATAGATTGTAGTAATCAAGACTTGGAGAAATTGAGTGTTGCACAGGATTGATTGCTATGTTTTCTTATATGAGTTAAAAGTTCATTTTTTTAATGATAAATCTCTTTCTTTACTTCTTCGACAATTTTTACAAAGATTTTTAAATATATACGTGGAATAAGGTTGCAATGACTGCATGTCTTACATTAGTTACTATTCGTAAGAAAAAGCAATAAATTTGACCGATCTGATGTACCAATTATAGTATAATTCAGTTTTTTTTCCCTGATAATCAATGCATGCTTATGTTTATTTAACAATGTTTTATTCATGTTCAAATATATAAATGATGCCTAATCAAGTCAAGAGTACTTGACGAATGTAAATGTATGTAATGAAAAATGTCTTTTTATATTGATTGATTTTTTTTTCTTTTCTTTGTGTTGTTTATTATAGCAATAATTATCTTGGTCAATATGTTCAAATATAAGAACGAGAATGATTTATAGAAAACATTATTCGATACAGCATTGAGCAAAGAAGACATCAATTGATCGATTGTGTACAATCATCTTTATTTCGATGAGCTCAATTACGTTGTTAAGATGACTGGAGAATAAATGTAGAATAATTACAAATGATGGGGTTCGAGACATCAAATTATTTGCATAATTTGTACGTTGATTGAGAGCGTTACCAACAAGTTTTTTCATCAAAACTTATTTCGACTTTATTTTTAAGATTCATAAGACATTTGAGGAATTCTAAGCATTGTTAAATTATTACGAGTAGAGTAAAATTCATCATTATGCATCGTGTACATGATGCGAGAATAAAAAGAATTCCACTACATCCAAGGTACGAATAGGATTTTGACTGAAACTTCGGAATCAAATATCAGATCTATCCGATGTTCTCTATGGATAGTAAGAGAATGCGTAAAGAAAAAGATTATCGTTAGTTGTTTGACGACCACCAATGGCATTTTCTATTGAGACAAGAGAAACGAAAAAAAAAATTCATTTTACGATAAACCTTGTTGCGATAAGGGTACTCTTTTTTAACGGTATGTTGGAAGTGAACTTTACATTGGGTTCGTATAGTGGAGCATAGAATGTTATGTTTGTAGGAAGAGTTTTTTAATTCTTTTTTAACAATCAATGATGTAACTAAACAATTTTGTCAAATAGTGACAACCAAAAAGTGTTTCGTATGTTTCTGTTCTATTTTTGTGTATCTGTTAGATTTTTCAACAAGAAAGAATGATGACATTCTTGATTTTCTAATCAATAGGCAATTCATGTAACATAAAAAGTTTTTCTTTTAACTGAGATTTTTTTCACAAAATAAAAAAACGTTTCTCAATTGAAATGTATCGTTCGATTTGAAGCAAAAGACAGCTTCACGTTTACAATCGAAATTCTATAAGATTTAAGTTGTATGGAAGTTTTTGAAAAATTTTTCGTAATCTTGTGCGAATTAAAAAAATAATTGAAATATCGAATTGCGTAGAAAAATTTCTAATAAATCAATATTCTTATAACGAGTGTATTCTACCATAGACATAAATAGTGGGGATGAGAGATTATTGTTTACTAGCTTATACAAAAAATCAGTGTATTTATAGACTTGTGTATTTACATCGTATATGTACGCGTGAAGAACCATGCTGATTTTTCATAGATGAAATCAACTAACTAGTTATGCAGTTGATCCGTTGAATGTGTTCCCTCCTATGAGATACAGGATCGTTTATTCAGTTGAGTATATATAGACGTATCTAAAAATAGATTTTCATCTATAATATTGATTATCTAATAATTCTACGCTAATTAATCAATAACGCCAAAAGTTATTGACAGATACAATCTAGCTAAAAAGGTCCAATCAAAATATATGGCTTATCGATGTTTTGTTTTGTTTTGGTCAGCATTAGTACATTTTGATTTGATATTAAAATTAGTCTACGATGATTGTTCAGTTGTTTTAAAAAGAAAAAGAAAACGAACATAAATATGAATCATCTAAACATCTATTTTTGTCAAATATGATATTCATAGTTTATTCTAGATAGTTGTTAGTAAATTAATGAGCTGTTCTATACGTCAACATAAACAATCTGGAATTGTTTATGCTGATGAATTATACCACCATTAACGCCTTTTCTTTTTTAATCAACGGATATTATAGCGTCTTTCATTTCGAATAGATTTTTTTCAAAATGTTGCCTCATTCAAGAAATGCATTTTCTGTATCATTGTAGGGTTTCAATAGAATTATTTAACGAATATTATTTGAGCTATGCTCATTCATTGTGTTGACCTTAGACTATTCGTTTAATGGCTTGTCATAAGTAATAAGAATAAATTTTCAATTGATTTTTATTATTCATCTCTTTCATATGAAAGAAAATGAAGCTTCGTAGCAATGAAAAACTTTCTAAAGAATAGAAATTCCTATTATGAATGTAGGATTATTCATATGATGAAGTAATAAAAATCGATTATACCATAAAAAGTAAAAGTCGCTCTTTGACAGATCATGAGAACATATATTTCATTTTTATAATAAAAACTTGTTGTTTTTTCTTCTTATTTGATTCTATGTAGCAAATAGAACTCGTTTATCATCTATCATAATCATCAATGTATATGCTTGCCTATCTTTAACGTGTTCTTAAAGATACACATGTGTGAGCGTCTCTGATCTATACAGTTAGTTAGACTACAATTTATCAGGTTTGACTGATCGATCATTGTCCGGATACGAGAAAAAGAAGACAAATGTTTATATCTTCAGCTTTACTGTACGAGCCATGGTTCATTCTTCGTCTTCGTCTTCGTCTTCTTCTTTTCTCTACTTGTTGTACGCGACCAATATATTGATGATGTGCTACGTACATACCTCAAGAAATATTTAGCTTGTCTATCTTTGAGAACAAAGATGTATATATATTTATGTGCATGCATTGAATATTCTGTCCTATTTAGTCATTTTTTTCCTCATTTAATATCGATCATGATCATTAGATCGAGAGAGACATAATATTGTAAGTGAATATATATATATATATATATAGATACAGATCAGATTTTTAAGGTCTATTGATTTATCTGTATAAGCCGATATCTGAATGATATAGAATTTAACGAATCGGATCTATTCATAGGCATCTCGACAATTACTTTCACAGAAGTTTTCTTCATTTTCTATTGATAAAATCGAACAGACACTCCTAATATTATTTCCGTTAAACGAACAGCTCCATTAAATTCAAGGACCTATGATACTTTTCAGTAGAGATTGAAATACCTGCAGGCAATATTGATTGAACAGTTGTCATTAAGTGGAAAATTACTTTTGTTTTCTTTTCTCTACAATGATCGCGTGTATAAAAAAAAAGAAGAAACGAATTTTTACTAAGCATATATCTGATTAAATTAAGTCTACTAATCTCAATGAAACATTCTTTTGTTTACGTAGGATTAAATAAAACAAAATAAAATAATAAGAACGAAGAATACATCAAAAGAATTGTTTTTTTGAACAACTAGACGATTTAAATCGTACAATTAGTCCTGGATTCAGTGACATTTTATTTTTATCAAGGAAGTTTATTCTTCTTTGCTACATTCCTATTGAGTGAGCATCATTTGTCCTTGTTAATTCTTTTGATGTGAAACAAAGGAGACACAAACAAATATTGGCATGCAAAAAAACGTATCTTCGTACATAGAAGACAAAGAAAAAAGTGAGTATGATAAGTTTCCATTTTCAAGATAAATACCATCTACATACATTTTACAAGAAGTATCAGTCGTGAAGGCAACAATATACTCGTTCTGTTTCTCGTACTTCAATTTTATATTACATCATTGTCGATATTGCCTATATGAGCAACGTAAGAATATACTATACGAGAGTAACGGCCAAAGGTCGTCCTGGCAATGAACTTAGTTATGATGGTCATCTATCTATCTAATTGAATCTGTTCGGTATTAGTTGAGATAGGGAAAAAAACAGACAGAACAGAACATATATCGCCGTTCTTCTGTGTGGATTTTTTTTGTTTCTTCTTATTGTAACTCGATTGAATATTCTTCTAGTTTTTTTTTGTTCTTTCGATTCGATCCATTTATTTTTTTTCTAGTATATATATACATATATACTAGACAGAGAGATATGCACATATATATATATATGTATATATATATTGGAGCAATGCTATATGAGATAGAGGGTACCACCACCGTCTGCTTTGTATGAGTATACGGAAGCAGTAGCCTTTGTGAGATTGGGACGGGAAAAGAGCGAGAGAGAGAGAGAGAGAGGGAGAAAGGAAGAGAAGAAGAAGAAAAATCGCTGCATTTGCCCATTGTCGATGTTATATACACATACATATACATACATACATGTATAGTGACCGATCGAGGGCAGTCGGACAACTATAAAATTCAATTTTTGTGTTTCTTCTTCCTTGCTACACACGTAAGTGAGATTGATTCTGTTCAGTAAAAGAAAAGTGAGGTCAATGTCATCAATATGACTGGCAACAGTATGTTGAATTACGTCTATGTGCTTCTTATCGTTCTGTTTCATACATACATATATGATTTTGTTGAACTTCTGTCGATTTTTCTTCTTCTTCTTTTTCTTTCTTTACACATAGGTGATGTAAGTTTGGCATTTTTTTTTGTATTCAACATATTGTTTAAATTCTTTCTTCGTTTTCTTTTTGTCTACATCTGAACACATAGGCTAAGGTATTAACATAGGCAGACGAACATTAAATGAAACGTCTTATCATGATTGTCGATTTGTGAATGCGTTATAGTTCATTTTCTAGATTCTTTTTATTTTTCTTTTCTTCGTTTTTCTCTACCTAAGCATATATCGGCAGTAATAACGTCAGAGACGACATACACATTTTGTCTTCATTCTAAAGTAAACAGAATCATCGTATCGTCGTCTATTACTTTGTGATTAAGCTGGAATCGTTTTCTATCGATCGATTACTTTTTACTAAGCGATGATATCTGAAAATGATGATATATATATATATAGATAGATAGAAACAACATGTTCTACTTATTCATGTATATTATAAAGAAATAACTATCTCATGCTGTGTTATTTCTTATTTTGCCTAGCGACATTCAATTATTCTAGCGTATAAATAAAATTTCCTATTTTCAGATGCCAGATACAGGTGCGATGACATCAATAGTATCAAATCAACTTCCACCACGTACAACAACAAGTCATCGTTGGCCTAGAAAATGGGCAACACTTGGTGGACGTGGTACACCATCAACAACTATATCTCCACCCAATCTTAATGATCCTGAGTTAACTGAAAAAGCCAATGGTCATCCTATGAATGGCAATGGTCATCGTAATCATCATCAACGATATTCAACATCATTATTTCGTAAATCATCAACAATAAGTCGTACAAATGGGGGTACAACAATAAACAATTCCGATCTAAATAATGAAAATTCATCATTAAAAAAATCTCGTTCATTAATAAATGTTTTACGTTCTAAACTCAATTCACCATCTGTACTTCGTCGTTTTCGTACAAAGTCACGTGAAAATCCAAAGCAAGTCATAACTGAAATCAATCCTATTGAACAAAAACATGAAGATGAAAAACTACCGAATGATGATAACAATAATAATAATAACAACAACAACAACAACAACAATAATAATAATAATAAGAAATTTCGTAAACGTGATCCATCACCAATGAAACGTTTTACAAGTCGTTTGGCACAATTAACACGTAGTTCAACACATACATCTATTGATACTGAACAAAATTCACGTAAATCACCATCACCATCACCACCAATAAACAATAATAAAGATCAAGTGGATCACATAAATGCATGTTATGATGAAATTCGTGCGAAATATTTTGATAATAATAATAATACGACAAAGAAAACTATACCAACGAATTCATCGCAACGATCCAATGTACCATCATCATTGGATCGTTTTAAAGATATTCTATCAACAACAACAGCATCGTCAATTGAATACTATGAACGTCCTACAACTGATATTTATAATCGTTCATTAAGTACAATATCAATGAATGGTTCATTATTAAGTCATGATTTTTTAAATAATTCTCAACAAGTCGTTCAATTATCATCATCACCACCCATGACATCCGATGATCCATTACTTCAAGCACGTAAACAATCAAATATAAAATTAAATTGCATGTTAAGTGGTTATGGTTTTACAACACCATTTGGTAACAATGAAAAAATATTAGGCCAACATGATCTATTTAAATTTCATCATTATCATGATGTTGGAAAACGAAAATTTGATTTCAATTTTACAAATAATAACAATCGTATGTATTCAAGTTTAAGAACACGACCAATGAGTAGAAGTATTGATAGTTTTCGACGAGCTACAACTACGAGTATGTTTATTTGGATTATATTTTAAATCAATAGTTTGTGAATATTTTTATGTTTAGTTGATAATGAAATCATACCAGCAAATCCCATAGGTAAATGATGATTATCAAAAAAACAGATTGTTTGAGAGCGAATCGGACGTTATTTGTTTTTATTTTTACTTGACAGTGAGAGACAATTCATGTTATCAGTTGAACAACTATAGACTATTTGATATGTCTTAGATGCTGAATAAAGAAAGCAAAAAAAAAACAGAACACTAAAGCCTGTATCCCGATAGATTAAAGAAGAATACGTGTTGAAAACATATTGAACCCATCGGAATCATTGTGAACTGATTTCGATCATTAACGTTACTCATACGATAACAGTTGAGAAGTAATGCCCGAACATTGACGAGCATTGAACGTCAGATAATCATAACAATCTTTTCCTCTTGCTAAACATGATGGATCGAAAGAGAATAGCCTCAAGTGAACCTAAGACGAACATTTGGGAAAGTTCCCTTTGTCAATAATTTGAGTCTTTTCGGAAGATGTGATTGATTGATTATATGAATACATGAGAATAGATCTGCATGTGTTGTTATCGATGAGATATATTTTCTATAGGTTAAAAAGTCGGGAGAAATACATTTGTTGAAAAAAATATAGTGCGAATAAAAATAGTAAACTATTGCACATATGGATGGATTAATTAATGAAACGGAACATAGTTAGAAATCTGACGTATCTATTCTTTATGCTCTTGCGGAAGCAAATAATTTGTTTAATAAAATTCTTTCCTGTTATAATCGGTACATACGATTGATGATTTTTGTTTTTATAAGGCAAAGTATCCATCTGTAGATTGAAGAATTTCTGACTAGCACATAAAGAAATACTCATTATCATTCGACGATAGAATACTATTTTATGTACAATTATCTTCAATATGGAGCGTCCTTCAAGCCTAGGACATTCTTCTTTTTCTTGACCTAGAAGCATCAATACTGTACAAAGGCACAATAATTATGTTTCCATACGAAATAGCAGAAAAAATGATTTCTTCGTCAATCTCGAAGATTGATCTATCCAGGTCAACAATCGTCCTCGAAAGTTTTGTGACATTTCAATTTGCAGACCTCTCATTCTAGATCTGGTTCAAACAGAATTCTGTTTAACAATTCTCAACGTTGGAATATTAGTTACGCCTAACCTCATGCATTGTAAAATGTAAACGCATTCAAGTTCTATTCCCTGCTATTGTGTAATGAACTTCTCTTATTAGACAGGTAGTTGCATATGCAATTATTTACATCGATGATTTTACTCTCTAACATTACGCTTTGGTTTTCAACCAATTAGGAAATTACACAGCCATGAAAAATGAGAACTTTCTACTTGATATGATACTGTGAGTTCAATTTTTTCAAGACTTCATTAAGACATCAATATTTGTACGAAAAACTTAATTCTTGGGGGGTCTAGAATCGTTGTCAGTCTACTGAAAAAGTAATCTCAGTATTACAAATACATGATATACTTCTATTTTCATGTGTTTTCTTACAATTAATCTGTCCTGTTTCAATTGTATATTCTTTTTTATTTAGTTGAATCTAATAATCAAGTACTCGACGACGATGAAAATTCGTTGATTATACCCAGTGACAATGAACTGGTCATACGAGAAGACGATGACATAATCGAATCCGAACCCAAAGTATATTCATCAAAAGTTCATATTATACCACCGGCTTCACTTCAAGTAAAAACATTTATATCATCATCGTCGAATGTACCTGATGAAAGTAACCATTTAACAAATGGTAAAATACACGATGATCATGATGATGAATTTGAAAAGAATTTCTTACGTGCTGTCGATCGAGCCCTTGGAGTTGCTAATAAAGATGATAATCATTTATTACAAGTTGTTTATGATACACCAATGAAAACTGATGAATCCGATATGGATCTTGTTGACATAACTGAACGAGCTCTTGCAACATTCAATAATACAAATACTCTTATGGTAAAATAAACATTTGCGATCGATTCCTATTTCTTCTGTTTCTTTTTTCTATTTTAGGATAACGAACAGAAGAATGGTAAGATACATGAAATGATTGATAGAATTTTTCCAAAAAAAATATTGACTTAAACTTCTATGCATTATAAAGCATGTGTATAAGTTTTAAGCATGATTAACAATCGACATTTTTTTATATGCATGAAAAACTTAAATTTTTCTTGACACATTTTATTCGAGTGTAAAATGACTCGATTGACAAATGTGGACACTTTTATTGCGAACGAGAACGTGCTGTCAACACGTGGAAGTATTCTTACGTATTAATTTTAACATGAATGAATATTAGATAATTAGAGTTTTTCTTTTTGATTTTTGGCTGATACGTCGTCTTGTTAACAGCATTCAGTCATATTAGATCAGCGAACATGTGTTTATCGATTTGGCAAGGATTCTCACATGTAGATATTAATCAATTCAAAATAATAACAACGAAAATTCTGAGTACAGAAAGAGAATATCAATGCGATCTCAGGAAGATGTTTCAGACATAAAATAATTTTCATTTGAATAGATTTACGAATGAAAGGAGGCGCCATCTACAGATGTAATCGATACAAAATGAGCATTTTCTATGCAAGTATATATTCGTATATACTTGAGTTGTAAATTGATACTTCGATTGATGGTTGCTGAGAACTCTTGTAGAAATTTCTTCGGTTCGAAGAAAAATGATAATAGGGAACAGTGTAATACGAACCATGCTTTGAACAGCCCTGGGAAGGCATGTTGTTTGTCCTCAATCAATCAGTGTACATCTCATGTCCTCGTCAAAGATGTACAGAAATGATAGTAAGCTCATCTCATCTCAGTAACAGCATGGAATCTGTAAGCTTCAATAATCAAACGAAGTGACCTAGAGAATTCGTCTTTGTCAATATCGATAAAGTACAAAAAGAGGTTGAGATCTCTACGACAATTACATTCTGTTGTTTTAAGTGTGAATAAATAAAATCTTGTATATTTTCAATCAACTTTTTAAAGAATGTTTATCTGTTAAAATTGAAACGAGGAGAATATCTACAATCTGCTTCTGTCAATCTAATCCGGATATGGGATACCCATCGGATGTTATCAAATCCGCAGTACGAATATCGTCCTACGGCGACGGATCGATAGAATATCTATATGGCATCATAAAATATTCTATGTTTCTTTTTCCATAGAAGAAATCGAAGATGATGAACATCCTATTGACGGTGCTGAATCACCTAATGTTGAATTATTCGATCGTACTGGTGAACTTTTGGAAACTGAAAATATTCATTGGCAATCATCTGCTGTTTACGATCATCAAACAACGAATGGAAATCATGAACAAGATTCATCCATAGACGATTGTAATGAAGATACTTCTATTGAAGATAATGTATGGTCGATTGTTGATGATTTAACGAGAAAAACTCATGAATTTTTACTTGACGAACCACAGGTAAGCTCAATAGACAACTAACATTATTAAAACATGAATCCCATTCGATATTGAATAAAAAATCTATAACAATATGACTAACAACAATAATAATTGTTAAACATCGTACGCACGTTATTCATTTCATGGTGATGGACTCTTCTTCTTCTTCTTCTTCTTATATACTTGAATCTTTGCATGATGATCAATGTCTATATTCAGTGTTTGTCGTCAGTATTTTGTTGTTATTGTTCTTCTTCTTCTTCTTCTCTATCTCTCTCTTTGTCAGATTGTTGTGTACCTGTGTGCGTATTTCTTTTTCTGTTTTTTGTGGCTTTGTTTTTTTTTTGAACACCTTTCTCTTTCTTTAATTAATTAACACGAAAATGATCATATATAAATAATCGCAAAAGAATTGCTTGTAATCACACTATCCTTTTTTTTCGTTTTGCTTTCTTTCTTACTTGCTCTGGTGTTTCGAGTTAACCGTTTGCTAATAAAAAAAAAACATGATGAGAAATAATGCATGCACAATCTTTAACGAAAGAAAAAGATAACGGTAACAAAACAATTGATTATGGGATCTATTTTACTTTTTAACTTTAATAATAACATTGTTCAATAATTGTTACAAGTATGAAATCTTAATAATTCCCGAAACAGTGAAAAATTTAATTGATATATATAATTATAGAACAGTCGAATAGTTCGTGTAGGATTAAAATAGAGGAAATGATATATTTGCATGCTTAGTTTAATTTATTCTTGTTAACTTTTCAGAAACTTCATCGATCGATTAAGATCCTTAGCTAATAGAAAAATTAAATAGAAGTTTATATAGATCTATTCATATTATTTGAATAAGATTAATAACATATATCTCTTGAGAATAATTAGCAATGACATAGGGAAATGAACAAACTCGTTATGTAATAGTTCCCAATAGACATGTATGAATAAGAACTTACATCATTGAAAAATGGGAATTTTTCGAACAATAAAAATATACATAAGAAAAACATAGAATTCAAACTTACATATATGTTGTGTTGAGGTTATCACCCATCCAAAACTATGATTGTTTTCGAGTCAATCTATTCATATATCTTGTCTTTTTTAATTATACTATCAAATGATGATAGATGGATACATCTATAAATGACAGTTCTATATCGACCGAATTGATCTTGATCATGCTATTCTTGCTGATATATATTATAATAGTAATCATCAATTTCATCGTGCTCTTCACCACTCATTTAACTATGAGATATCACACCTCTACTAACTACGAACTGTCTAAATGTAATCATAAAGATCATGACCGTATCAAAAACGTTCTTTTTTCATTTAACGCTCAAGACAGACAACCTATTCATTTGATGATAGTTTGAAATTCAAAATGTCTGAATAGTAATCGATTCCATGTCGCATGGAATTATGTTTTTAAGTGAGAATGTTTAATATCAATAATACATTTTTTCATATTTTTCAAGTTATTACGAATTTGTTTTTCTTATGCCATATGAGACTATTGACAAATCATGATTATATTATTCGATAGTAGTCTTGTATTACAAGCGCAATGAAAAACTTAGGTAAAACATGCGTACAAATAACTTTTGATCTTTACCCAGTATCTTGATTTTTTTATTCTTTGGTACATAAGTGTGTAAGATCAGTGAATATGCTTCTATAATCTAGTCCATTTTATTTGCACACGCACACGCGTGATAGACATACAGAGCCATCGGGGGAAATTAAATCCAATGTATTTATTCAATATAGATTCCCTGAGGAATGAATAAATTATTCTTTTGCATAGATATATATATATATATGGATATGGATATAATTTTTTCTTATGTGTACTAGTGCCCTCCATATATTATTTTGGATGGACAATGGTTGATGATGTTGGAAAAAAGAAAGAAAAATTTCATTCGTTGGTTCTTTTTATTTCTCCCATTGATGGTGTCAAGTTTGTTATGGTAGTCTTATATAGAAATGTCGAATGATGATGACTCATGTTTTCTTTCTTTGACTAGTGTTGTTTTTTTCTCTCTCTCCCTCCCTCTCTTATACGCGCTTCTCTTTCTTTTATTTAAAAAATGCACATATTCAGCGAATAAGCCAGCCAGTTCCAAGAGAGCAAGTTCACACACTACTTTCGATCGTACATACATCGTCATCATTCTTTCTCTTTTTTGTTCATTTTCATCATCATCATCCTACTGGTCGCGTCCTTTTTCTCCTCATTAGTTACTTTTGCACGCTCGTCTTCACCACTGAAATGGTAAGCATAAACAAATAAGTTTTCTGTTCAATTAGATCGCATTAAAATATTGTTCCCTATATACTAATATTATTTCCCCTAATGAGACTATATTCTATTACTTTATTCGGCCGCTTACATATATATATATATATATATATATTCATTTCTATAAATATTGCAAAGCGAGTTGTTGTTCATAGTCATTTAAAAAGAAAATGTCGAGTTCCGTAGTAACAAGGGTTTGTCTATTGTTGACAATTGACAGCAGGTGTTTTTTCAACAACATATGTCTCTCCTATTTAGAATGGCCAAGGATTCTTGGTCATTTTGGATAATGAAGAAAAGACGATCAAATCAAAAGCTGACGGTTATAATAAATTACTTCAAACGGATGATAATCGTCTAAATGAGGATGGTAAGTATCATTCACATTTTTTTTCTCCATTTAATGAGAAAATAAAAGAATAATTTGTTCTTTGAAGTTCGTTGTGATATCAATGCTGTGATTGGCGAAGTTAATTTATTACTCAGAGGTAAACTTAAACAATTCCGTGGTTTGTGCCAAGCAAATGTTGTAAGTTGAATGTTAATAACAGTGAAACGAATGTAGTTTTTCTTCTTCTTCTAAAGTCAAAATCGACAACATCTGCAGGTGAACCAACACCACTTGATAGTGATCTTGAAGGTTTTTGGGATATCACATATCCTCTAATTGATAAAGTTAAGGTTAAATTTACTAAACTTGACGCACGTAAAGCTAAACAATGGGCATCAATGGAAGATGAATACGATCCAAATGATGGTATTATGCAATGTAATTTATTCTAGCTAGTATTTATTATACATTTATCATTCTAGTCAACAATCGACCTCGTATTATAGACGAACGCCTTAAACAACTTCAACCTCATCAAAATAAATCAAAAATATCAACAACGAAACCAGCTAGTGATGATCTGAAAAAATTAATACAAGAACGACGAAAAGCAGCTGCTAATGTATCGAATACATCAAATCAAAATCGTGACATCGAAATATTCGTTACACATAAATGAGAGATACTTTTCTATGTTCTTACTTGTCTTGTCTCGTGCAATATCATTTTATTATCGACATCATTAATATTATATTTCTTTTCGTTCCAGTTCTATTCATTCATGTACAATTCTTATTTGTCTTTTGTTCGTTGTCTTTGTTTTTTCTTTTTCTTTTTATTATTTTTTTATTTGTGCTGTTTGTAATACAAACAACGAAAATAAAAAAAACTGATCTCTTTTTTTCTTCCTGCCAGTACAGTGTAAATAGGAAAAAAGGAAAAAAGACTTCTCACATCAGAGAAAAGGATGTACCCCAAGATAATGACATTTTTTTTTCTCTCTCTCTCTCTCGATCTCTCTACCTTCCTCCCTCGGTTATTGTCAACAACTATAATAAACAAACGAATACAACATCACACATAGCTAACTCAATGAAAGTACCGGCAAATGTACTTTTGTCTTCATCTATTAATTATGTTGACCAGCATCAATTGTCTGTGTACAATTGTTTTAACGAGTGCAATAGCAAATAATGATAGCTCCCGCATTGATCCAATTCTTAACAATCTTAAACATATTGTCGATACAGCCCTAGAAGACGAAACATCCGACGATATTGACAGTCAATCTTTAATTGAACAGCTAAGTCGAATACTTGAGCAAGAAGAAGGCTTTAGAATAGCTGATCGTAAACAAAGATCAATTTATTCAACTGACGATGACGAAACAGACGTTTTTGATGGATCAGGAGATATTTCCGATAGTGGAAAGTTCTCATCATTCTATCCGAATATGAGCATCGTAACATTTACACTGGTAGGTTGTTTTTCATCTTAATTCAATTAATCATTCTTAATAAATAGTCGTCGAACCATCTGGACTATTTTCGTTGCTTGTATTTTGGACGGTTAATAGATGTTTTGTTAGTGTCCTTTGTTTTTCTGTTAGTAATGTTTTTCAGTTTGTAGTATATCACTAGGTAATTCCAAAGAAAATAAACGAGTATTTTTCTCTTTCATGCGAAAAAGGAATAAGGAAAGAAATCAGTATGATGTTTATCACTTTCGTCATATATCTTTTTTCTCAAATGTCAAAGCTTGCTTATATACGTCGTTCTTTCTTGATAAATAAACAATTGTGATAGAAGACTATGTCCATGTATTCGTACAATAAGTCGTCCACAACGATTGAATAATTACTTTGTTGGCATTGTTGCCGTATGCATTTATTATTAATATACATAAGCATATTTTCTCTTTGTATTCATATATTCGATTAGAGTGTGATAAAGAAAAAACTCTTCGGACAACTCATATTTTATGTACTCCATATGTCGGATTATTACATATTGACTCAATAGAGTTTCATGCTCATTTTACTTATAATTACCATTCTTTGTCAGGTATATTGATTATTCTCATCCAATTGTATATTATCACATAATTATTTAAATGATAATTTATGTTGTTTGTTCTGTTTTTTCTTTTTTTTTCTTATTTTATTCTTATATAGAAAATTTACAAATCGACGATGAACACATCTATGATAAAATTTATCATCGATATACTTTTTCAATGTTTCATCATAATGTAGAAAATATAGAGAATATTTTGTTTACATCATCTGTTGTTGATAAATTTTGCTTAAGCTTCTGTTATTCTCTCATCTATGTGTATTGATGTTGTAATCATACAGCTTAATCTTTTGTGCATAATTATAAATAGCTCATAGCAATCATTGTGGACACAAACCTGATTATTATCACTATTTCTATATTATAGGGAACTACTACAACTGCTTTCACTAAATATACATCTCGTGTAAGCAAAACAAAAAGAAAATGTCGAACAATGAATAATGAATGCTTTGTTTTTGTATTTATCTAACAGCCACAGTCGCCATGCCAGTGTGAAAAGGTAAAAATTTATGTAACAAAAAAACAAATAAAGACGAAAGAAACTGTAATTTAAGGGTGGACGTGGTGAAAAAGGTGATCCCGGGATATGTCCAACAGGTAAAAAAAAATATTATGATAGCATTGTTTGTTTTACTTCTAAAATGAAATGTTAATTTCAAAGCTTGTGCTGTGGGATATGGTACCAAAACAAAAGATTGTCTTGGTTCTCAAATTAATTTAGAAAATCTTGCTCAATCAATCCGTCAATTAATTTTAGACAGCAAGGTTAATGAAAATTATTTTTCAAACAATAACAATAAATTGATTCTTATAGAAAATTGCTTTTCGAAATGCTCGAGCCGTTCCTTGTGTATGTACACCACCACCATCATCAACAACAACAATAACTACGACAGTATCAACAACAACAACTCCGTTTACATTAGATTATAATACCGTAAAATAGAATTTAGATTAAAGAACAAGTCATTTATTCTATTTATTGCATTCTTCAGTATGTACGATTGAAAGGTGACAAAGGTGATAGAGGCATTAAAGGTGATATTGGTACATCGTGTTCTCCGACATGTACGCAATCCATACAGGTTAGATAGAAATTTATTTGAAACAAATTGAATATGTATTTCTAACTCTGTTTTCATTGTCTTCTTTATATAGACCAATGTTCGAGTATTTAAAACATTACAACAAGCAATAGATACTTCATCAACATATCCTGATCATACATATATTCATATTGTTAACGATCATGGACGATTGCAAGGCGTCTACATACGAGTTCACGGTCAATTAATACCATTACGATTAGAAAGCGATGTATTATCGATGTTCTTTAGTTTTTTTTCTTCTCTCGATCTATTAATGAATGTAATTAATTTACTATGTTGTTTTTGTCTTATTTTTGTCTAGAGCTCACAGTCTGTACATGAACAAACATTACCATCGACGACAACATCTATCCTGAAACCTGTAAAAATTATTCTAGATCATATTTCATGGAAAATAATGTTTTATTTTTCTATTTCTTCTTTCAGCAATGCGCTATTACCCTTCCATGCCAAAAAGTAAGTTGTCGATCTTTCTCGTAGCATATAAGTACATTCTGTCCACATACGTCTAAAATAACAAATCGCCTCGTTGCTTTTTATCGTACAAATTCTTCAATCTATGGAATTTTGTTTTGCTCTATATGTTTTCTGCACATGATCAAAACGAAGACACTGTGGGACAAAAAAATATCTATGATTATATTCAATTAAGTCACTCTCGGAATTCGACCTTAGATCAAATGCATAGAAATCTTTCATTGAAAAAGAAATACTTCACAGAATATATGAAAATTCGACTGGATAAATAATATTAAAATTTTTCGGTTCTCTATCATAAATTTTTCACTCAATATACAGAGAATAAGAATAACACAATGGTTTATTTGTCTAGTCGAAATCCTATGTAGAATGTCATCCTGAAGATGTACTATTCCGTTTTTATTTTCAAGGACATGTCAAACTGCACTAAACTTTTATCTTATGCTCTTGTTTAATACGAAGAAAGAAAGAAATCCTGACATAGCAAATAACTTCACAAAAATATCATGCGTTGATAAAAATACACTTTACTTCTTATAGAGTGAGTAACGAGAAAAACTTTATTCGAAGAAAAAAAGGGTGTCTCAACTTGACATGCTACTTTAAATAGAAAAATGCAATCATCTATAATAAAGCCTTTTCAAGAATGCATAATTAAACACGTATAAACAAAAAACATCGCCTGCTTTTGTCACGAGGTGATAACAGCTACCATAAAACATAGTATAAATGTCATATAAAAATATATAATGCTGATTACGAAACAGCCTAATGGCGATTTGTCTTCTGACGAGTTGGAATAGATTGAATGAAACGAAAACTGAACCAATATCATTCTCGTCAGAAAAGATTTTTCTTCCATACATCGTTCTTTATGATGCATTTCAGTAGCGTATCTAAGTTGCTAATATTTCGTGAATTTTTTCGTTGAATAATCAACACAAAATTGTATCTTCATTTTGAAAAGTTCAATTAGTGAAACGATTTTATTTTAACATAGATGCTGATAATTCGATTAAATATCATTCTATTGTAGCTTCATATATTTGCCATCGGTCCTTATGTACGTAAAATGTGTCATCCAAAAGGAGCGAATTTATTATGCTCAAAACTATCGGATTATGATGACTTATGTGACGCTGTATCTCAACGACAAGGTTTGAATGGTTTCTATCGAGCATTTATGTCTACAAGTACACGATGGTTATCGAATATATTCTCTGGCATCTGTCTTACGGCCACTATTGTTAATACGAATGTAAGTCCTGTTCATTTTCCCATTGAAATTATTTGATAAAGTTCTTTTTAAAGGAACAAGTTCTATTTGACACAGTTGAAGATATTTTTCAACAGAAACCACCACAAAATGGAATTCTCGATGTACAAGGTTTAAGACCTCAGTAAGTTTCATAAGACTATGTCTCTATCTCGGAAAATTACAACATTGTAATACGTCTGGGTCGGGTAACATTGCCTAAGGTTATGGTAAACGTAGGGATCCATTGTCATGCGTGTCCTCGTAAATATTTTAAACAGATATTTCTTCTCTCATTGATGGACAACTGTCATTTCGATTATAACCTATCGATAAATTTTTCCGTACACTTCTCTTTATTTGTTTATTTACGTTTCACGGTATTCTATCATATGTGTAAGAAAAACAGATGTGCATGATCAGTGCTAGTTTCGGTCTTGGTGACCAAAACGAAAAAGATTTTTAATTAAATGACATAGTCTGATACAATGATACATGAATGCATTAGCAAGTCTTGTGTAATGCAATAGAATAATAATGTTCCAGCATTTTTTTTAACATTAGTTCTTAGCGATAATTACACAATGTCACAGTACATATTCAACAGTGTCATGTTTTAGTTTGACCTCATATTGTAACTGTCACAGATTCTTTTCTGAATAAACGAATAAATCTTAATAATATTATCCGTTCCTTCATAAAGACATCGAGTATTACAACGACTGAAGTTCTCATGACATGTAGTACTTCCTTATTCTAGGACAACGCGAATTACAACGGATGTCATAGCTTGCCTTTATTCGAAAATTTTCCACTCAATTAAACGAACTGTGTTGAGAGCATGCGGATCTTGAAATCTACTTAGTATACGAATAGTACAATGATTGGAAAAATGTTATGTAGAATAGAATACGTCTATGATTAACATTGTGTTCTATTTTGATTCTTTAGATAGTGGATAACTTATTGTTATTTTGCTTCTGTCTTATAGATTTCAATTTTGGTGGCACGGAACGTTTATCAATGGAACAGCCTCAACTGATACATGTTAGGATAAAATAAACGATATTTGTTATTTGATTTATTTATTAGTTTTGATGACTTTAATAATCTAGGTCATGATTGGAGTCGACAAGATTCAAGTTTATCTGGTACTGCAAGTCGCATACCAGATGGTAAACATGGATTATTTCATCAGCAATACACATGGCCATGTTCGATAGGCAACTCCAATATGGGAATATTATGTATTGAAACAGACTGTCGACGAATGAATAATAATAAACATTAAAAACGTATCATATTCGGACGATAAAGATTAAATAAACGTATATGAATTTGTGTATTTCGAAATAATCGTCTTTGAGGATAAAATATAGGCGTTCGAGGCACAACAATTGGAATAAAATGTTGTTGATTTTTATTTAGTCCATAATCAAGATATTGAAATAATCGAGTTGGGTTTTGTAATGGATATGTGGGTTGAACATTAGATCGTGAACGATAAACACGTGGCTGTTGTTGAGAAGTATTGGTAAAAAGAAGTTTGTCAGTTACTGTTCGTGGTTCAGTTCGTCGATGTTTCTTTTTTGTACGACGATACATTGAAGATTGTTGAGTTCGATTTTGATCGTTAGAATGCACGAAGTTCGACGGTGTTGATGTAGGATAATAAGAATTCTGTTGTTGATGAAAGGCTGATGGATGTAAATTTTCATTCATAGGCAGTACATATGAATAGGGTTGATTGTGTTCATGTTTATTAAATTTCTATAGTGAAAGATAAAGAAGAAGAGAAACAGTTGATTCTTCTTTTGCCCTAAACATGAAAATCATATTTACCCAATGATAATTTAAATTTTGTGATGCATCAAAATCGTTGGTCATTCGAAAAATACTCTTGTTAGTGAAAAGTTGTCGTTGAAACCTTGGTGGCTTATCATAATGTTGATAATAATTTGATGATCTATGATTTTTTTGTTTTTCATTATTATTATTATTATTGTTATTATCAGTATTATTATTGATTTCATCATGGAAATTTTTTCTATAGTATTTCATTTTATTTTTTCGCCGCTTATTTGTAGAAAAAGTTGGACATGATGATATGGGTGCCGATCGTTGTTGATGATATTCATTATTAGTTAATTTTGATGCACTCTCAATTGGATATATGACTTCTGTATGTTTTATTTTTGATTTAATATTTTCATCATAAACTTTTTGTTCATAGATTTTTGGTTCTTCATCTGGCTCTTCGATAACAACAACACTAGAATAGTAAAAAATTAATTGAATTACTTGATAACAATCAATATTCCTACCCAGATTTATTACTGTTTGTGTACGAATTTTCATCGCTTGTCTCATTATAACTATGAGTACTAGTAGCACGACTATTGAATGTTTTTTCAAAGTTATGTTTTAAATTTTTAATAAACTTTTGTAATTCATGTTGATTACTAAATTCTTGCTCAACAAATACACGTTGTTGATCGCCGTTTCTTCCTATATGAACTTTAGTTAATTGAATCTAATGAAAGAGAGAAAATAATGAACAATGTCAACAGCGAAAAAGATTTATTTTACAGTAATACGATTATTACTGGTTACAATAGGTTCTGACATATAATAAAATGTTGATTTATCTTGAAAATGATATGCCGGCGTGTGATGATGATGTTGCTGTTGATTCCTTCCCATATTCGAATTCCATTGTTGTTGATTAGTTATATCATTAAACATATAATTACCTGTTCTTATTGAATTATTTAAAGTATTGGGTGCAGTTGGAAAATGTTCAAATAGATGAGTTGAATTTAAATGATGAGTACTTTGATTTGGTATGGGACCTGTGCGATAGTATGAAGGATGATTCTGTGGCATAAAATACTGATTTTGTCCATAATTATTATGAAATGCTGTTTGTTGCGTTTGAGAATAATATGGTTGATGAAACATAATTGTTTTTCTGAACTACTTCTTTAACCGTGTCTTGTATTCTACTGGCAAGTTTTATACGAAAGAACAAGATGTACACATCTCACTGAACCAAATGAAAGCCTATATTAATCATTTTGATGCATACTTGTTATATGTTCGGTCAATGGATATGCGATGACAGGTGACCGTATAGTCATGTCAACGATGTGCATATATATCTTATTCAATTTTACTCACGCTCTTTTTACCGTTTCGCACTAGATGAAATCAATGTCGATTTGTTTTCTATGCATCTTCTGTATAAAAATGTTTCATGCACGACTGCGTTCAACATAGAATATAAGTATATGAATGTATTCACATCCCTTGAGTAAAAACGAAGGGACGAACTCATCTCTACCATCGTCACTTCTTTTTCCCATCATCATGTTCGCCCGTTTGATGAAAGTTATGTTCAAGAGAGAGTCAAAAAAGAAAAGAAAACGAAATATTATTTCGATACGATGTGACATGCAAAGCAAAAAGAAAAAAGAAAACTAGGTGATATGAAAAAAAAAACGAGTTTAAATATGAATTGTAGTTTATAGCTAATGATCAGGCCATTTTATATTTCACTTGCATGTCCTATTTCAAAGAAGAAGAAGAAAAAAAAAAGATTTAACGAATTTATTTGAAAAAAGTAATGTCAACCTTAATGATTCGAAGCAGTGCAGCTCGATTGTCACTCGATAGATTTAAATCAGTAGGCACTATTTCATTTTCACCTTTCATCATCACAGTTATCGAACAAATTATATTTTCATCTATTTGTTCTTCATCATTTGTTTCATTTAAGCCTAGAATAGAACTTGGACAAAACATAACACAAGAATATTTTTGATCGGTATTTGAACCATTAAACCAATCTAGTTGAAGAATAATATGTTAATCAACGAGGTTTATCAGTAATAATCATCTATACCTTGGATGAATGATAAAATAGCTGATGATTGAGTATGAACAAGTGATCGACTATGTTCAACAAGAGAATAAAGTTCAAAATCTAAGAGCAAAAATAAAACGGTTGTGATTTACGAACACCATTAATCAATATTAAATAGTAGACCTCGATTTTCAATTTCTTTGCCGATGACTTCTTTGAGCCATTTAGGGTCAGCTAACATTTCAGCTGAATTTCGTAAATATGATCGTGCCCATATAGCACCTTCATAATCAAATGCGTGACAGTGGCTGGTATCAATTATATATTCGCCATTAATATCACCAATGATATGTAAATCGATGACATCTAAATTTTATAAACGAATTCAATGACGATCTCTGTGAGACTTTTTCTACAAATCAAAATTGATGAAAAGGAAACTGCAACAACTTTATCTCGTTTAGCTGATCGGGATCTTTCTCAGAATTATTATCAACTGAGATTCATTGTCTCTTCCTAAGTCTCTTTTTCGGTTCAGAGATCGTTAAAACAAAGAATAATTCAATTTTGCTTCATCTTTCATGAGCCAAGACAGAATTCTCGACGAGCTACACAGACTCCTGCAATCAAATCTCATCTGAGAGTGGACTTCGATCGAACTTTGTTTGATCAGATATAATTTTCTTGATTTAAATGATAACTCACTACAAACGTACTCACAATGAAGTCAACATAGTGTCTCGCAAACAGGAGACTTATTATACCTGACACTCTACCAGATACAATAGGAGCTTAAAATATTCTTTTGTATGTAATAAATATCTATCCTAGAAATTGAATTATCTTTACCAGTTCAAATGTTACAAATCGACGGTATTTTTCTTACGTTGCACAGTATCAAGATGTGATGAAGTTTTTCAGTTATTTTTTCACCTAACGTTTCTAAAAGTAGCTAGAAAAAGTATCACATAATTGTGAATTTCTGTGTCTTCTTGCTGTATGCATATCCTAGAATAAATATCGAGTATAGTTTCAATCTTACGTTATCTCTATTCCAAGAAAATAAGAAATCGAACGAGAATTTTTTTCATAAATGTTTCTGTGAATATGAAGCATGAGTTATGAGCGGCGAAAATTCCTATCAAATCATGCGATAACGTTTAATATTCTAATAAACTTGGTTCGACAATTCGAGCATAGTTTCTCAATAAAAGTAGAAACATACATAACCATGGATGTCTTAAAATTCCCGGATACAACTACGCTGAGTAAATAAACGATGTGAACTTCGAAGAGTTTGCTAATATCGTTTTTAGATATTATTACATATTTTCCATGATATTTTGATATGTATTTCATATCTGTATATAATATTTTCAGTCATTATTGAATCAACGTATCCGAAAATTGAACCAATTCAAACATAAATCAAGTAGTACAATTTTTGAGTGTCAAAATTTGAATGCGCGCATAACTCAATTTTAAAGCATGTCCAATAGACTCTACATAGTTTCTACTACTTCTCATTTTTTGATAATCGAGATACATAATATATTCTACATTTCAACAACTTCACATGTATAAGTTCACAATCTAAAGTTTTACATGAAAGTCGTTTTTCTTCTGAACTATTCGTCAAAGGGGAATGACAATTTATAGATCTCGGCCATTGCTGGATTCATGCTCGTATGCTTATGAAGCCGAAATCACTGGGATGGAACGACAAACGGCACACATAGAACCTTATTCGATTACAATATGGTAATATTCAGTCTGGAAACGACAATCGTATATGGGGCACTGAGTTACAACCCGATGCCGGTATCGTACGGCGCACTATATGCGGTATTTGTGTACGTTATTACGCTAACGGGCCGTATTCAACGATCTTATATACGCTGTGTCAATAGCGTACTACAGAGCAGTATGATATAAAATAGACATTGTGAACTTAGAACAATGTCAAGCTCATGTGATACTGAAGCAGTGCATTGATCTCACTATATTGTATCATGAAATGTTCTAAAAGGATATGCATTATTTTATAATTCTTATTGTAGTATTTTCTGTAGTAAGGTTAATCCCATAAAGACTAGTTCAATGACAACTATGACATGAATATGCCTTTAGTATATATTTTTCTTTCGTTAGACTAATCGAAATAGTATTACTGTGGCAAGTATAATTTCAATGTATTTGTAAAATACATTCATTTTAAAGTGATCAGGGTAACGAAAACTACAGTAGTAAGTATTATTTCAGATTATGACGAGATGTGTTTTCTTTTGATTCATTCTACTATGACGGCCATGATAGGTCGAATTTTAATAAAACTATAGTCTATTTTTACTTAGATTGATCAGAAATAGCAACTACAATAGTATAGGTACGTACTATTTGGATGAATTTTGGTAATAACGATACTTGTAAGTAGAATGTCAATGCATGTATTTAATATTTTTATTGAGATTACCCAAAAGGAACATTTCGGTTGTCTGAAAGATCATCGGAAATGGCATGAATTCTCGCCCTATTTCGCCATAATGTCAGCTCCTTTTACGGACGTTGTTTTGCTAGAACCGGTTTTTAACGTTCTGCATCGCTTTTACGCCGTTTCAGGTCCGTTTTCTTCAACCTGTGTAATCGCACAACAATCCAGTGGCTATTTTAGTTTGAATATATATATATTCGTAATATTTTACTTTACTTAGACTGATTTGAAAAATAGAAATTATATTTTTGTGCCTTTGAAGGAAATGAAAGACACAGTTAGCTATCCTCTGCTCTCTTACAGTCAAAAGATGCCATGTCATGTAAGACTTTACTGCAGCATATCTACGGTGAAAATACAACTATCTAATACAATCTTATTCGTACTCTATACATGACGTGTTACAAATATGGTCGTACAACACCAACCTAGTAGGTTTACGGCAAAATCATGTGGGTGTGCAGTGAGTATTGAACGCATCCAATGACTCGAGCAGCTTTCCTAGTGACACTGAAACTGAACGTTCTAAATAACCAGAACAGAAACTCAACATCAAAGTCAAACATTTTAGTTCCGTTTTGACGCGCAAAACTTTTCCTCCCATCTCTTTCTAATTTGGTAGCAATCGTTTTGCAGTAAAATGTTTATGTACGATTGCCTGTGTAACATTAACATTTAGAAAAGCAGTTTACTTTTAATATCGATATTGAGCTTTTTTCCTATTCTTGCTTTTGCTTGATTTTCGACTGTTCTTGCAAGACCGACGATATGATTCTTCGGAATATTTTGTATTGTCTTTATGAATGCTTGTGTTGCAATCATAGTTGAATTTGAACAAGCTACGAGAATTCGACATGTTGATTTAATCTTAATTTTAATATAACTAGCAAGTGATGTATAATATTGAAAAGCTTGTTTCAAATCAAATGTCATTGCTTTCGGTACGAATGGTGGTCGTTCATCATCGAAAAGATTTGCTTCATCGTACGTTTTATTTAATCTTGCCTTTTCAGTTATTAATGAGTGAAAATATTTTTGTCGCTCTTCATAAAAATAATCATCCATTACAATAATTAAATCCAAATTTTCATAAATCTTTTCATTCGTCTGTAATGAAACTATGACATTATGAAATTGTTTACATGCCAAATCCTCGATTTCCATGCTCAATGCTTCTAAATATGATAATTTTGATGGATCATTTGTTGTTAAGCAAAGGCATACATCACGATTAGGAAATAATTTCGCCGATAGTAAATCAGGAAATAGTTCATAGGCACATGGATGGTGCGCACCAACGATGCATACATTAAATAGGTTAACTGTCTGCTGTATATATTCATGCTTTGAGTCGATACTTTTTGTATATTGTTGAACATTTTCTTCTGCGATTAGACGAAAAAGTGCTGATGAATTTGTCATAAAATGATCGAGAATTGTACCATAATAACATTGAGCATATTCTTGAAAATCATCTAGATCACCAACTAGTGTACCACGACCACCACGTTCAAGTAATTCACGCCATATAAGTGGAGACGATCGCTTTGCTGATTTCCATTGATATTTTTCGAAAGTTGATTGTACCCAATCATCCCAATCCTAGAAAATGATCAATAAGTTATCATCATTATTATATTTGAATGTATCTCTCTTGATATTCTTCAATGGCATATAATTATTCAATTTCTAACTGTACGCAGATTCCACGCAGCTAGAAGAATGTAGAAAGTTTGCCTCTATCAATAAATGTATGTTTGTATCCATGTAAACATATCTGCTGGTTATCTACAGTTCGAATGATTCATTCTTTTTAGTTTTAGGAAATCTATTTATTAAAATTCTAATGAATACCTAATGAGACAAAATTTTTCATCACATCAATGAAGAATAAATCAGCATCCATTTTACACCATCGTTCAGAAAAACATGCAAGTGAAAGACTACAAAAGAGAACAGTATTAAAACTGTATCGAGATAACTCAAGCTGACTGATTGTACTGCTTATTTATAATATCTGGTCGACAGTATAAGCTTTACATGTTCCTTTCTAACTCTTCGGTTTAACTCAAGAACATGATTCGCGACTAGATCACTATCAGGTGAATACAGCCGGAAAAAAAGTCTTACAATCGATGTTGTGTAAGATCACCGTTAAAAGAAGCGTATTGTTCCTGTTAAAGCTAGCAATAATCTTTTTGAAAGAATTTTCTCTGATCATAAAAACTGAATCCCTTTTAAATATAAAGCGTGGTAGTTATCAAAACTGCTAGATATTTTCATGGTGAAACGATGATTTTAACTGGTACTGCGATTTGTTACAAATTTCAACGATTAACCCGTCATTTTTCGAGTCAGTACTTCAGAGAACGAAGGGTTACAGAATGAGGAAAAACATGAATATGTACCTGTGCATGTGTTATCCGTTGCATCACTTATACGGTTAACTTGTTTCTTAAGGTAAACGATTAATATGACAACAATGAGATGCATTCGAGGGGAAACAGTCTTTTCTATTTAGACTTTTAATGTATTTTTCTAGACAAATATTGTTGTGTTTATTTTTTATCGATATATACACTAATTTTTATCCTTAATTCTTTTAGATTATTTATATTTTATGTATGCTTTACATTGGATTGTTTTTCTATTTTTTGTTGAAATAGAAATTGCGTTAATAAATACATAACTGTTAAATCAAACTAAGCAGAGTACCAAACGAAAGAATCACACGGTGCCGATTATAATTCCACACCAGTACAAGTTAACTATTGTTTTCTTCCGGTTTTAATTATATACCTATCTAATCGAATATCAGTGGGAACTTATTCGAAATAATTACTTAAATGAATACGTAGAAAAATCGGAGAAAGAATGTTCAATTCGAAAGTTCATTGATGAGTATGTTTGATGCTGGCGAAATTCTGAAGAAGTGAAGAATTATGTTGATTTCAATATTTAAGATAGTATTTCAAATGATGAATGAAGACTCGGTGGTTCCACTATTCATCCGACTATGAACTTCAGTAAATCTTTTGTAAAACTATAGATAAAATCGATGAATCATAGAAAGGAAACAAAAACATTTCTGATTCGGTCTAATCATAAATTACCAAGCAACCTCAAGAAAAACTGAATTGATCATAGATGAGGGATTTAGCAGTGACTATAGATATAACATGTAGCTGATCAACAGTTGCAGTTCTCGACGAACGTATTCGTTCTAATAGTGTCAGCTTGAATCGTGTATAGACCAAATCCTACTGTTCAACGTAAACTACAAAAATTACTCAGCATCTCAGAATTGAACGATGTAGATCAGCCCTAGTATCTAATAATAAACCTAAGACAATAAAAGACAACATTTTCAAATCTCCTTCGACAGTTAACTTTTTAGTGTGTATATAGTATCTTAGATGTTTGGCATATTTTTTCCCTTACTTTTGCTTCAACTGGCCATTTATGAATAGTGAAATTGGGCAAATTACGTTGCAGATAATCTCCTAACAATTCAGCTTTTGCATAATGAGGACAATTAGCTTTTCCTACAAATTAGAATAGAATTAATAGAAGTAGTTTTCAATCGATTGACAAACGTTACCAGCGATCACAAATTTTGCCATTGCACTGTGATTAAACTGAGTAACTGCCTCCGTCGTGTACTCTCAATTTATGTTTTGCATTTCACCAATAGAAATTTTTCTTTTTTTTTAATATTAGAACTAACAGTTTTTTTTGTTTTGGGAATGAGAAAAAAAATATTTTCAAAGAAAGAGCATATGTAGCCACCGTTTCAGTGAAACTATGAATTCAAAGAACCAATTGAAGTTCAATCGGGGCCAAAGTAAGACCATAATAGTGGACTAATACGGTACAGTGTTTGAAAAATATGGATCATGCAAGTTTGCTTCATCACAATAAATAAATTTGATTGGCCCGGCATTACCATTTAATTGCGGCCATATAACAGTCGATTTTCATTGGTTCATATTCTCATCAATTAAAAACCAAGGATAACTTTATTTATCTATTTATTTTTTCTTCATTTCCTAGATATCTTTCACCCAGTCTTTATTATTTCGCTGAAGTTTAGAAACGAAATGGCTCCACCAAAATATGCTGATCTTAACAAACAAGTGACAGACATATTTAACAAAGGCTTTTGTAAGATTTCAGTGCTCGATTATGTTGATTAAGAGTTTACATTTTCTTTGTTTTCTGTTGATTAGTTTTTAATGTATTCAAACTTGATGTTAAAACTCGTACAGCCGATGGAGTTAATTTCAATGTTGTTGGTGAACACAATACGGAAACAGCAAGAACACTGGGTAGTCTCGAATCAAAGTTTGCGCTACCAAAATATGGTTTAACATTCTTGGAAAAATGGAATACCGATAATTTACTTAAATGTGAAATAACAGCTGATGATCAATTAGCACAAGGTTTCAAAGTTGTATTTGATGGTAGTCTTGTTCCAAGTTCAGGGTAATATATGAGAATTCTTCATATGCATTATGTTTTATAATTCTTTTTTTAAAGAAAAAAAACAGCCGAAATTCGTACAACTTATGTGCATGATAAAGCTCATATTGAAACAAATATAGGCTCGGACTCTGATGGCCCTACACTTAATGGCGCTGTTGTTTTGGGTCATCAAAGCTGGTTAGCTGGTTATCAATATGTTTATAATACAGCTAAAGCTGGATTGACAAAAAGTAATTTTACTCTTGGATATAAAGCAAAAGATTTTACATTATGTGCAAATTTGTAAGTATAGATTAATATTTTTTATTCATAACTTAAAGAATAGATTTATCTAGTAGCATGAAGATTGGCTACATTCGTATTAAATATTTTTAGTTTTAGATTACTCTCATCTGATAGTTAAACGATTGAAATGTGTCGTCTCAAGGTCGATCGACTTTAATAAATAGGATTTGGAAAATTAAAATTTCTTTTCTTTTTATCCTTCAATTTGATAAAGCAAGGTTTTATGACATTTTTCTTTAAGTATTCATATCGATCGTTTTATTGTCAAATAAAATTGTAAATGTCTTTCGTGCGTTACTACTCTTCATGGGAGCCATTGATCCTTAAAAATATTAATTATTAATTTATTCATATTACAAACATTCGATATGAATTTCTTTTTCATATGTCTCTCCATTTGTCAGAATAACGAATTTATGTTGACCTTCTTTTTCTTTAGAATAAAAAGGTCAATTACACTGTTATAGTAATTCGCTTCCTACATCACAACACAGTATGCTTGTATGATTATAGAAGATTAGCCGCGTTTCTTAATAGAAGTATGATCGAAAACAGACTAGTATTGTTTCACATATGTTTTAAATAGTTCTTTATTTATCTAAATATTACCAATAAGAAATGACTTATTGTTTAGAGTCATGCACGTATTTGTTCACATGTACATATTCATTTGAACTTGCACCGATTGTAAATGTCGAAAATTAAAAAACGATATTTGCATCAATTATCACAATGCAAGCGTTTTTATAATAATGCTTTTGTTGCTAGAATAGAAACCATAGCAATCGATTCAAACTAACGAACTAGTATAGACGTTAAAATAGAGTTCTTCGAGAGAGTGAGACTTTCCAAAGTTGAATTTCTTTTGTTAAATATTAATTCGCCGCATTGTATCATTCATGTGTTGCGATTATTCTTTTCCTAAAGTATTTAACGCTACCGTCGGTTTCATATGGTACGCTTCATGTTATATGGATTTTAGACTAGTCAAAACTTAAATATTCTTGAAATAGATTTCACACAGAGGATGGTGATAAAGTTATCTTGCTTCATTTATTGATGAAGAATGCGCGGTTTTCTTTTTTTGAAATAGATAAGATAAAAACAATCTGTGGATCGTGTTTGTCTTTTCAAAAAATATATTTGTCCTTGTTTTCAAATAGAAATGATGGCAATGATATTAATGGAAGTGTCTATCATCGTATAAATGATCAACTCGAAACTGGTGTACAATTAGCATGGACAACAGGTACGAATCAAACACGATTCGCACTCGCATCAAAATATCAACTTGATTCTCAAACTGCTATTGGTGCTAAAGTAAATAATATCTGTCAAGTTGGCCTCTCACTTCAACAGCTTCTTCGTCCAGGTAATAGAGTCACAGAGGCGCTTTCGTCGAATAGATAATATTTTATACTTGTTAAAATCTTCTTCTCTCTTTCCTTGATGGATGCTATAGGCTTCAAATTAACATTATCGGCCATTTTCGAAGCTCGCAATCTGAATGCTGGCGGACATAAAGTTGGTTTAGGGCTTGAACTTGACGGTTGAAAAACAAAATAAATCATCCAAAAACTAACTTTTACACAACGACACCAATTTGCTTGATTCCTTTAGTCAATTTAATCAGTAGAAGACGATCAATGTTTTCTTGTTTTAATGATATATTAATTGCTTTATGCAATGAGAAAAATAACCATCTACGTTTTCTGATCTTTTTTTGTTTGGTCCATGTTTTCTTTTCTGTCTCTCTCATTTTCAAAAAATACTATCCATCCCCTCACATTCACAAAAAAAAGACTAAATATACGTTATAAATCAGATAAATCATAGTATTTTCTATGAAATCAAGTATTTCCAAAGAAATGTCATCAGATCATTATGAAAATAGTGTATTGTGTACGATTCTGATTCAGCAAACAATTTGTACTATGTAAAAGATGGCTTTTTTACGAAACATATGCAAAAAGAAGGAACCGTTTTGGTTCCTTATGAAAATATCGAGCATTTTATAGCTCTGCGAGAAATTATCGAATCTCTTGTTACCTTTGGCGGTCATGTTGAGCTCAAAAAGTTGTCCTCTTGGGTACACGCTCGGTAAAATACCTTGATTCTTTAGAGTTTTATGTCGTGATCTGGCTTCGCGGTAGTACTATATACCTTCTATTTCCTATATTTTAAAAATTGATCCTATAATAGACTATATTTTGAGCTTTTTTCCTATATTCCTATTCTTCTGAAAAAATTCTTGATAAGCGTTCAACACGTCATTTAAATATTGTAATTGACGTCCATAACAAGCAGTAGATATTAGCAATCAATGATCGGCGACAATTTATATGGCACTTATTTCCTATTAGTTCATCTAGATAATGTATATAGTAAACTCGTTGCATTAAGCACCACCGACCCTCACCCTAATTTTCATTTTCGCTTCTGGTCATCGAATCTTACTGAAATTTCCATGGAAGACACGTCCATTGCTAGGCATCTAACACTAAAAGTTTCAGTCCAAAATGTTGAGCCTGTTTCCATTTATTGCGGAATCATGGTGCGAAGCGGGGGTGTTGGTATTTCTCAAGTTTCTTCCCCATTACAAATAATGTCGAGTTCGGGTTAGTTTTAAATTAAAACTATGACCTGCTTCTACAATTTCATTGAGTCGAATTTTATGATTAAATGATCTTTGTTTTCGAAGATCGAAATTTTTTAACGTAGAGCAGCATTAGATTTTAAAATTTTGTTTTTACATGCTTTCATTGAAAAATTGAGACATGAAATTGGATATTCGGTCTCTGTTAAGTTGTAGAGGCAGGCCATAGCTGTAATTGAAAACCAACCGGAACTCAGTATCATAAAAGATCGTGGAGAAGTTTGGGAAATACAAAAATGACATAGCAGAAAAACCTTATGTTGAGAAGAATGCAAAATAATTTTCCAGAATGGTTTTCAAAGCTTTTTTCAGAGTGAAGTTTTTTAAATGAGTTTTTTATATATTTACAATAAATATATTTCAAAGTCAATATACTAGCGACATATACAGCATGTATTAATCACTCCGATATATCGACAACGAGATTCAAAACTCGTCGATAGTAAAAGTTGTCAAAGAAGCATTTCCTCTATGTGTAGAGTGCGCTGAAAAAAATGAGTTTTTCACCATGAAAAAAATTCATAAAATGAATAAGTTACAGTGCATACGACAGCTGACATCATGCTCGATCAGACGCACTAGTAACCGAAAAATCTGACGAGAATTAATATTTCAGGGTGGGCGGGGGGTAATTGTCTTTGTACTATCAAAGATTATCTCATAATAGACATGTTAATATATATATTTGTTAACAATCACAGTCTATATTTGTCAATACTATTCTTATCTGCTCAGTGAAAAAATATTGGATTATAGAAGATTTGAGTGAATTCTAATCGGATTTTTCTGCACCAAAATCCAAATTATAGTCGATTGAAATTGTCGAAAACCAACCATAATTTGATCTTTAATCAAACAATAATCTTAAAAGTCTGGTAAAATTTTGATGAAAATCCTATTAAATCCAGATCATATGATTGTCATCAAACGTACATGATTTTAATCAAAATTTTACCGGATTTTTAAGATAATTGTTTGATTAAAAATCAAACTATCGTTGTTTTCAACGATATCAATCGACGGTGATTTTTATTTTGGTCCATAAAAATCCGATTATAACCACTCAAATCTCCCATAATCTAATATTTTTTCATTGAGTGGTTCTAGATTTCATCTTTTATTAAAAAATTCAAATTTTGAAATTGATTTGACTCATGCTTGTATATTATCATGCCACATATGTCAGATATACGTGCAAAAACAACACATTATCATCGTCAATGCTGTTGCAGTGTTTTTTCGGTGTCTAAATCTGTTTCCAGAACAAATTTGCGTCCTCTATTTTTCCTATGTAGTTGAGAGCGATCCTATTTATTTTAGACCCATCCTATATAGAAATTCCTATAATTTTTGGGAGCGCTGCTGCAATGCCAGGTCGTGATAAGGGCAGCTTTTCTTTTCAAATTATAAACTCGCTGTTTACTTCGATATATGACGTACGATTATTACAATGCCTATATTATTTACGTGTCAATGACTATTATACTTTAAGATACTTCTAATCAAGGTCAGGTCATATAAAATAATTGATTTTCTAAAATTTTGTTGCCTACCATGCTTGCAGAATTTATTCTAATGTACCTGAAGATGCATTGAAAGTGTAATATTTGTATAAACTTGAAATTTACCTCTGTAATCGTCTCGAGTCTACGCACAGCTTCATGAGATGCTAGTTTTCTAATATTAATAAAAATCTTACCAAAATGAATTTTACTCTTCTTGAAAATCAAAACTAGAATCAGTTAAAAGAAAACTTGAAATATGATTTTGTATTTTATAAATCGACCACATAAGTGCCGTTCATGTATACGCTTAAACATTTTGCCGAACAAAAGACTTTCCCGAGTTTGTGTTATTGATCTCAAGGTGCGCATCGATTGCAATATCGGTCAAATTTCGATGCCACAAGTTTCACCGACATTTATAAGATGTTAACTATGCAAAGAAATATTTCATGGCTTCTCGCATGCAAAACAGCTCAAATCTTATCGAAAACAGCTTCCAACACGCTGTTAGGTAAAAAAAGAAAATAAGGTGCAGCGTGATGTCATGTAGAGTGACTGATGATGTTTCTGGACCACGATTTTTGTTGTTTTTTCATCGTATAAAAAGAGTATCTTAAAATCATCGTTCGACCCTTTCTAAGATATACGATGTATAAATCTAGATGATGTTATCTAAAATTACTGTATCGGTTACACTTCAATGGTTCTGTGAAGATTTTTCTAAATTGAATCTCGTTTCATTTTGTTTCCTAAAAGTCCGATTGAATATCGATTCTAATGACACTATTATAACCAGATTTTTCAGCTTTAAAAGACGAATTTCAATGGTTTCTGCTTTTTTTAAAACCTTTTTTAATCAATTCTTATAGTAATCGTAGGTAATTGATTAAAATAGCCTATAAAAAGATCGAAATCAATTAAAATTAGTGTTTTAAAGCTGAAAAATTTGTCGAGAATCGGGTCATAGTACTATGATTAAAATTGATTTTTAATGGACGTTTTAATCGAAATTTTTTATATGATGGAGTCGCGCATAATATCAGCAAGCATATTCAAAAGGAACAGTTAAATTCAATCAGAACCGGACAATTCAGTTGTCAACAACGAAACCCGCGTAAAAACGGAATTAAACATGAAGAACGAATATACCAATGTCACTCATCGTTTTATTTCAAAAACGACGTTGAATAAGATAATAATCATACCAATTATTCACTGTCTGTGACGCTTTTTCTGACAGTCCAAACGGTTGTTCTGAGCACATCGATAAAATAATTATAGTAATAGAGATATACACCAGTTCAAAGAATTACTTATTATGGTACGATAGTCTTTATTCTCTTGTATACCGTCAATTGCATGTGAGTAAATCGCGGATTAAACTTTGAATTGTAAAGCAAAATCGAAGAAATATTATCTCGAAGAATCATAGTAGAAAGAAAGCTTTAATCAACGAATGAAAAGTACTTTTCAAGAACAAATATAAAGTGGAGGAGACGGATTCGTCAAGTTTTAAAACTACTGTACAAGGTTTCTCTGCACATATTTATATTAGACGTTCGAAACATGACAAAATAATAGTACAGAAATGAACAAACTAGTTTTGATGCCCAATTAACAAATCTTATTCGAATAATGTCGAGATGATTGTAATACATTGTTTGTTCTTTCTATTACAGAACATATCTTGTAATCATCAGGATGGTAAGAGCGAAGGGCTAGTGGAACTTTATGTCATTCTGTACGTGTCTTTCTTTGACATGTGAAAATGTCTGGAAGATTGATATCACTAAAATATATATCTATAGATATCAATTAATTATTCTTCAAATATAAGCGAATTTTTTACAGATCCTTTTATTTGACACTACGAAAAATTTTCTCGTACTACTATCTCGAAATAATATTATTTAGTCGCACTGAACATTGTTTTCTCCGTATGCCATTCATTTGTAAATGAGTATCACATTTTTCTAAAATCTTACTCGCTAAAAGTTGTAACAATAGATAAACTAAATGTTTTGTTTTACTGAAACATATCAGTATGAACTTACGAGAAGTGCTATTCTTAAGAACAGCTTTTATTTGCTTTTTCAAAAATCCTCTAGAAAATGCATTATTATTTTTTCAAAATGCGTTTTGAACTGTTAGGATTCATATATAAGTAGAAGTATGTGCTATGAAACTTTAGACTAGAATGTGTGTCAAGATATAATAAATCGACTGAGTACAAGTCTGAAGGTATGCACTTTTCAGTTTATTTTAACATACATCTGTTACGGAATGGTAACTTAAAAGAAAATCATTCAGTATTTTATGAACCAGTTGCCATCCATTTTTGTATTTTGGACATTTTACACTTCAACGAGCTATGCTAATCCAATCATAATTCATAAATCTAGAATAGACTAGAATAGATATTATCACCATATGTAGATCATCGTACATAAAAGGTTATACCAAGGTATTCATTGAACGGTTAATTGCAATTCATAGAAACTCAATATGATTATGCCGTCTTATCAGATGGTATACTCAACTTACTTGAAATTATCTCCGTAATATTTTTTGCAAAGAAATTTTTGAACGATGATTTCTAATAAAAGATTTTTGATGAAAAAAGCATTGACTCATCAGCACTCTTCGACGTAGGAAAATATCTAACGTTTTTGAAATCCAATTACGACTCATTTGTAAATCTGATGATTTTGTAAGTTTAACTCATTTTTTCTTGTTAGCCGATAATTTTCGAAAAAGAAAAACATAGTCATTCACATGATTCTTCAAAAACAGATTAAACGAAAATATCCATAGTAGGCAATTAAACTTTTTCGATCAACGACAAGCGATTTTTTTTATGTATTTCATCTTACAAAAAAAAACACCATTTGAAAATGTTTTTTTTTTCTTTTTCGAGTTTTTTCATTTTTTTTTCGATGATTTCCAAAGACCACACGGCTTCAAATAATTGACAATTTTCATTTCTCTAACAGTAACTATCTACCGTCACTTATTTGTCATCATTAAGTGCAAACCGGTATAAGAATATTAAATCAATACACAATCAAAGAAAGCATGCGCTTGTAATAATCGAAAACTCATTTTTTTTTTGTCCCTGCTATTATTATTTTATTGAAAAATAGAACGAAAGTGAGTATGACGCTCCCGATTGATATTTTAAATGCTACTATCAATCATTATACATCTTCAAAAATGACATTAATGATTGATGGATCTTATTGTCAACTTTATGAATTAAAATTAAAAGAATTATTAACAATTAATCGATATCGAAATGAGCACGAAGCGCGACTAGCTCGTGAAAGAATAATGAAACATCAAGCAACAGATAATCGTCTATCTGACTCGCAATTACATAAACAATACATACATCATATACGAGAACGAACGAAAATGCCATCACAAGATTCTTTACGAAATAATAAATCTAGATCTAGACCAAATGTAATTCCATTGAAAACAAGTCGATCTATAACATTAAGTCAAACAACAAATAATAATTCAGGATTACAAGAGTCTCGAACAAAATTTGCTTCGAAGACAAAATTAACACCCATGTGAGTATTGTTAAAATAAATATAATAAAATTTCATTTGATATTGTTTTTAAACTATAGATCAACAAAACCTCATCGTATAACAAGTGCACCGACGTCTGCAGAAAGAAAACCGAACAAACCTAAAATACTTCCTAAAATTGGAGTAGATTGTTCTAATGAGACGACTTCAACAAAAGTTAACAACCGTTCGTTCACAGAGGCTACATCATCAGCATCGTCACAAAATTACCTTAATCAACAACAACATAAAAATGCTCGACAATCAATTCTAGAATCTATAATGGTACATTTTGATTCTTACAAACCATCGAATATATCGAAGGGACCAACCTACGAAGATATTAAAAATAAATTTTCATCGAGCTTGGCACCGAATGTTTATCAAAATTTTCAACGTTTTATTAGTTAAGAATGACAAACCATATAAATTTAATAATGCTCATAGAAATATTTCTTTCTCATTTTTTCTTTTTTTTTCTTCTCGTATTTGAATTTTGATCAATACAGAATGATGTTATACAAAATCAGAGCAAATTAAATCAATCCTTTTTGTTAAAACATGTAAGTAAAACAAAGGCTGCCGATGGCTAGGAAAAATATTGAAGCAATTCGAATAATTTTAATCCGTTTAGATGTTATTCTATAGTCAATTTGTTTTTCATACCACACAATGACAGTATTATTGGAACCTATTGTAGTTTTTATCTCTATATTATTTATTTACGTATATTTATCGTGAACATGATTCATTCCATCTAGTATATAATTCAAATAACTATTAAAATTTTCGGCACTGCATATTTGTTGGTACAAACTATATGCGAGTCGTGAAACGTGTATGTCTAATTGGAACTAACTGAATTGAATATGCTATCAGATGAATGAGAAATATCAATTTTAGGGGGTTTTTAAAGAATTATTTTGATTTCATATTTCATATATTGATTATGTGTAAGTCAACACTATATACTAGCAAAAGTAAGCACGAGTACAATATAATATAGGAATTTATTTTCATCCACATAATCAATAATAAGCAAACAACATTCATCATTTATTCTAAACAGATCAACTACTACATATGACTTTAATATAAAATCGTTACTATTACTGAAAGTATTATGTATGACACTCTCCTCTCAATCAACACTTATTCGACTATTCGAGCAAGTGAGTTTTAGTAATATGTATCAATGAAATATTTTTTCCTGACGTATTCTTTTACTTTTGCGAAAAAAATCAATTCCATAGCATTCATTTTAAGATCCGAGTTCAAAAAGCATACAACGGAGTTTGAATTTCCAAATACAATGAATCAAACTCAAGCAAAATTACCGCCGAATGATATATCTCAAACAAGAACAACATATTCGTTTTTACCATCAAAAATAAATCAAGGCAACGCTTTATCATCATCCACGTGATAATATATAACAATAAAAATGTTAACAAGTCATGAAAACAAACTTCTTTTTCTTTTTTAATAAATCGAAATTATGATGTACTTATTCAACGTAATGAAATTTGACGTCGTCAATCACGTGATCTAATTTTTCGAACAACAACATATTTCTTTAAATTTTAAAATTCATCATCAAAAATCTTTCATAATGACATTGTGTCTTTAAATATATTTATAATAATTTCATTCTTATTTTTACAAAAAATAAGTGATTAAGAAAAATCTCATGTGTTCATGTATTTTGTTTTCATTCGATAACTATAGCATGTGGACATTCGAAACTAGAAATATAAAAAGCAAAGAAACAAATGAGATTAAATTAGAATAAAGTAAACAAGAAAATAACTAATGGTGAATATACACAAAACACTGGTGCGTGAATATATATAATCATGGTCTAACCTATGATATTATGCTCGAACTTGAATACCCTGAGGATGATGAGGACATGTTAGTGTTTCTGACCTGTGTAAATGTTTAATTTAAAAAAAGACAAGAAGAATTTTTTGTTTTTGATTGTCAATTTTAAGTTGAAACCTAATTTCCTTACCCATTTATATCCCATACATGGCGTTTAATAAGAAGTTTCTCACATATTTCGCATGGGAATCGATGTCGAGTACGGGTACGACCTAATTTTCTTGTAGCCGATGACGTACGGACTGGTGGTGGTGCTGGAGCTTGTTTAAATAATGGTTTTTGCGTTGGATGATTGTCATAACCCATGATTGGTTGATTAAGAACTTCTTGTAAAATTTTCATAGCTGATGCTCGTTCTACGATGAAAGAAAAAGAAAAAAAAAGACAGTAAGTCGAAGTTTCAACGACAAATAATGAATTTTATTGATAGTTCTTCTTTTTTTAAATCAATGTATTACCTTTATCTGTTGCATTACGAACCCATGCTCCAAAATCATTCTGTGTTGATCGTGCTAATTGTCGTAATTGACTGCTCATTGTTGTCGATTGCTGTTGATTTTGATAAGCATCCTTCATTTATATAGAGGAAAAAAGCAAAGAATCCATATATATGATCAGTTTTTCTCTTAATAGCTGTTGCCTTACCAACGAATTATTTTTATTCTCTGGTAATATTGTTGATAGACGATAAACAGTATTATCAGGTCTTCTATTAGCATCGATTTTCAAACCTCTTAGATATTCTTCTTGTGCTGCAGTAGCTGTTTCAAGTGCTTCAACATATTCATTAGGTAAACCGTCGCAATCGACCATTTGTACAAGAATCGATGAAGATTCGATGTCAGGAGCATTCGATGCTTTTTCATCGTTTACACTCCAAACGTCCATTTTCGGCTCAAGGTGCATTTGAACTTGTGTTTGTTCAATTCCAGATTCTTTTGGTGTTATTGGTTTTGAAGGATCCCTCGCACGTACTGGACATGTTTTAGGACGTGGTGGATAACTATCTAACGATGGATTATATCGATTTTTATCAAGACGATAACGTCTAGCGCGCAAATCATCTGGTGTTTCAGACGTATGAAAAGTAAGAAAATGGTGATCATCATCATTTGTTTTCTTTTTATGTTGAATTTCAGTTAAAGCTGACAATGGTCGTGCTGCTGTTTGCGGTGGTATTGGTATGGGTGGTTGCTGCGGTTGCGACTGAAGCTGTTGTTCTTGTTCTTGCTCTTGCTCTTGCTCTTGTTGTTGTTGCTGCTGCTGTTTAGCGGATAGACTACTTGATGCTGATGAAGGTCGAGCAAGTGTTGATGGAATTCTCAATTGTCCCAGACGTTGTTTAATGTCAATTATATATTGTGGTGTTTTAGGATTTGGATAAGTTAGCCAATGTCGATTATTGTCATTATTTGGATCGATGGGAGGTCTTTCTTTGTCGTCTTTTAATGGTTGTCGTATTTCGGGTGCTGTAAGTGGTCGAGTTTTGTCTACTTTATGAAAATTGTATTCACGGTTTTTGTTTTGTTGTACTTGATAAAATATTTTGTTTACCTTCTATCGTTGGAAGGGCAGACGGTGAACGCTGCGTTACTTTGGATTGAGAATTAGTCGCGTCCTCAAAAAGAAAAATGGCAAACATAATTTATTATGATTTACAATGAAAACACAAGCTTTTGTATAACTTCATGAGCGGTAGCAGGGCGTGGTTTGTATTCAACAATAATAATTGGTGCTTTTGATGATGCTGATGATGATGTTGATCGATGAGAACCTGGTCGTTCTTGATTATCTGCAGTTCTTTTTATTACAATAACATTAGTATTTGTTTGTTCTTCTTTTGGTGCTACTTGGAAACATTGATTAGTTTGTTTTTGTTGCTCTTGTTTTTGTAATTGTCTTTGATACTTTTGACCATATGTTGAGAATTTTTTATCCTTACTCGTTGATCGATATTTTTTCCATTTATAATGATCAGCATATGTTGAATTCGACGGTTTCCATCCAAGCGGATCATGTAACAACGGTTGGAAGATTACCGACGACATAGTCTTACTTCAATGTAAAGAAAAATGAAAAAGGTGTTGAAACTATTTATTACAAAGAATCGACAAAATACATAGAAGAAAGAAACGAATATGAATTTTTATGTACACATGTTGGTTACCAATGATGGTGGTTGTTATGGATTGGTTTGATGACAAAGCTATTCTCACCCCAACATTACCTTTTCTTTGATTCTTATGCTTTCTTGTCAGTTAATTGAAGATGAATTCTAATAACAACAACAGCAAAAGCATTAAAGACAAACAGAAAACGGCTCGGATAGGCACACGTTTTTTCTTTTTGTAAATTGACACTTTATTTATTAGTATAATATGATGTCAACGTTCGTTCTCGCTCTCTCTCTCTCTCTTTCGTTGTCATTGTATTTCATAATGAAATTTAGAATAAACAATAGCAACAAGAAAAAAAGAAAAAGGTATAGCTTTCTTTCGTTTTCTTTTTAAACACATATCGTACGACTTCTATATGATTTCTTTTTTCTTAATAGCATTATAAGGAGAGTTTGATCATTTTTCCGTATTCTAGAATAGATATGATGATAGAAAATTTTCCTTCGAATGATTTTCAAATAGAAATCAGTGATTCCTCTTTTGTTCTTTTGCTAATGATATGTCTATAGGTGCAAATGAATACTTTTAAGCATGTTGAATTATAATTGAACGATGATTCAGATTCATACAACCTTGAACTTTGAAAGACAAACGATAGTGACGCAACGAATCTTTTGTTCAAGTCATGTTCGATTGACTTTCTACTTTTATAAGTAAAATTTTTGCCCGCAATGTTTACATTGATTATTCAATTGTCAGATGTATACTCGAACTGTGTAATATTGAAATTCTACAAGAGTTTGAAAATCTCGTATGTTTCAATTTGATTACATGAAGTTGGTCTGGTTTAAATTCAAAATTTTTTAACAAGTTTCATTCGAAATCATGTAAATTATGATCTAAACAAAAATAAAATGTAGAACTACATATAACCAATGAAAGCTTCTTTGATTATGAATATATTCCTATGGCTAGGCTCTAGTGTATACTTGGATTAGATCAAGAAAATCTAGGTTTATGAGAATGATAAAGTCGTTGAAAATTGAACACAGAACGGCAATGGATAAATCGGGAGCGTGCTCTTCGGATAGAAAAAAATTTATTTAACTCTTCTATTTAAAACAAAAGGAACATTTTATCATCAATTCCTAAACTATGTTAAGACCTGTATCAATGATAGAACTCATTATCTTAAGCGTACTTTTTTCTCTATCTGAATCAATTAAAAACGAATTTTAACCGACCAAACACTCGTATGCATTCCGATTAAATCAATACTTCAATAATTACTAATCGTTTGTTTAAATTCACAAATCAATTTAAATCTATAGGCAATGGCAACAAGAAGTTCTATATGTTCAATGTAGTTGACTTCAATATTTTGTTTTGCCCTCATATTCGTTGATGTCCATTCCGTGATTCATATAAAGTTAAATATTTGTAATCTTTTTTCTTTCATGTCAATGGAAAAAGCCCATATGACTTGACAATACCCAAGTAACACATGATAAACATTATCAAAAATTCGTAAAGTGCAACTCAACAATATTATTAGGGATCTAACATATAGGAAATTCGTACAAACGATAAATTTATCTTTTGAAAAATTTACATGAAAATAAAAGTCAAGTAGAATGGAATTGCACTCAGGGGTAAAACATATGTAAAGGATAGATTCATGCTTACGATTCCGTTTTTGAAAAAAATTGTTTGATATGTGATGATGACAAGATTTTAATGACAAAAATCAACAATTAGTTGTATAGAAGTTTAATGAATCATCAATTTTATTGATATTACTAGTTTCGGTCGCCCAACTGAAAGTGTACATACATTTAGAACGTTTAAAAAACAAAGGTACTATATGAATCAACAGAAATTGAACTAAATAATAGAAACACTTAATTATCAGTTTGGAAGATCTGACTCGTGTTAATGTATTCAGTATTTCAACGAGGTGTTGATATAGGATGTGTTGTAAACTGCGGAAAGATGATTGCAGGAAGATGGAAGGGGCAAGTTCGCGATGCAGAACAAATCAAATTATTTTATTTTCTGTTTTCCTTGTAAAGAATGTCAACAACGGACTTTCCATTCCAACAACTGCAGTTCTCGGTTCTTATGCAAAAAACAAAACGTGTTGTTGAAGCTACTCTAGATTATTTAACAGAACAATACGTGTAGTATCAACACTTCTGTATTATAAACTAAAAATATCTCTTGTTTTTATAAAAAAAAAATCTGAGAAATCCTTCTAAGAATAAAATCGATGCATTTTCATTACGTTGATTCTTTATCGAAAAATAAAAAATGTGCTGTATGATAGGTTCAGACCACGCTTACGAATTGCGTCATACCTCGTGTAGCTAATCATGATGTATGGAACACGTTTCATCTTAGTATGTATCCAAGATCTTATGGATTTACACATAGGATCTTACATATCTGTACCCAGAATGTTGGCCAAGATCTTGTTTACAAGATTTTCGACTTGGAAACGGTCTGATCGATTTCCAGAAAACTATTTCAAATCACTTCGACTTCTAGGTAAATCCTTGAAAAAACCAAAAACATAATCGAGGATCACCTCTTGAGAAATGATGTGAGTTTTCAAAATGAAAGACTAACTTTGAATTTTAATGATCGATTTACTTTCAAGCGAATGTCGCCACAACATCTGGTACCTTATTCAGTGCAGATAGTTTGATTTATTCAAAATGACGAAGTATGGCCAATTAATGAAAGCTCTTTGATGATGAATCTTATAAAAGTAAAAATTCATCTTTCTGTTCTGTTTTTCTATTTCTCGTCTAAAGGCAGCTTTTTCTTTGAACATTTATTATACATTGTACGGTTATCATGAAGTGCCGTTCATCGTCCATATTGTGATACATCCGTAGTACGGTCAGTACTACGGATGTATACAATACTGAATTATCTTCATAAAAATACTTTAAAGATGCAGTGATGTTGCTGAATTTTATCGTATGGCTACTGTCTAAATACTGTCATGGTTATGGTGAAGACATCTATGCTAATACTGTGTCTTATTTCATTGTAAACGACTGCAACTGATTTTATTTCATTTTCTCAAAAACATATTTTACTATGGCATTCTTGTTGGATACATCCAGAGAGACATGAATTTTATATCGTTCAAGGTTATTTAATATTCGTAAGTGTATGAAATAACTTAAGAAGTAGTAAGACGAACTTTGTCTGAGAATTTGCTTGCAGATGCAAGCATATTACAGATGAAAAAAAGAAGAAAAATTTTAATCAAATTACAAATCTATCAACATTAAGATCAACTATAAACTCAAGACAAAAGAATAATATTGATGTAAATTTCAATAGATTTTTTTGGTTAAATCGTATGACGAATAACAAGAGAAAGAAAGTCTATACTTCTTAATAAATTCATAAATCGGTTGGATTCTCATTTGTCACTAACCGTAAAGTAAATTATGTGAATTTTTATCGACTTTCATTTGTCTTCTTCAATGTTGAATTTACGTCTCTTGTAAATTCAATGAACATCCAATCAATATTCAAACAGTTAATTGCAATGAGATTAAAGATCTATCGAGATATTGTACATCGAATATAAGGATGTCTGCAAAACTTCATATCAACAACTATCAGATTTTTCGAATATTTTCTTTTCTTTTCTCTAAAAATAGAATTCGATACGTATATCATGCATCTAAGGGGATATTTAAGGCGATCGTCATTCAATTTTGAGCATAAAAACGTTTTTAAACAAATAGATCAAATTTTATGATCGAAAATTTTATGTTTGTCCTATTATGAAAATCATGCAACAGACTGAGCAATTCTTACATAGAACCCAAGGTCATTGAGAATAAAATTCTAAAAAGCTGTTTATGAGATATTTTTCGATCTAGAATATTGAAGCACGATGTAGTGATTGTTACTCAACAGCAAATCTCCTTCATAGAAGAACCTGTTTACGGTTCTCTTTCAAACGGTAAACTAGTAATAAACCACTGTACACGTGTGTTTTACTTAATGTGTAAACCGTCCGCAATTTTCCGTTGTACTTGATACAGAAATATGATTTGTATTTCCTTCAAACTGTAACGATGGTCGTTGTCAGACGCTTCGATAAACTTCACAAGTACAATATGGACAAAGGTATTTTATCGTAGCAATAGTGTGTACTACCTCGAAAAAACGTATTTTCTACATTTACTATGCTATGCTGCTACTCGGTTATTCATTCCTTCAATTCATCCAAAGATAAGATTCTTTTAATTTCAAAGTCCTAGGTCGAATCTACATTTTAGTTTAACTTATCTTTCGGTAATAGTCAATGTCATTAGGTGAATAGAAAGCAAAAGTTAATCATAATAAAATATTGATGTGATTTTATGTTGAAGCATCTCACAAGTTCAAATTATCAATTGAAGAGAGAAGTAAATGTTGTTCAAAATAAAGAGGGAAAAAACCTTGTCATACCTTGATAAAAAATCAAACTTTACTGATTTTTACATGAGTCGAAGACTGAAAAATCTGCTGTCGAAAAAATTATCGATTGGAATATGCATTGCTGCTATAATTTATACTAGGATTGAAGTTGAGTTCTACTGAATCCGATAAGAATCATCTACAACTACTAATAAAGACAATGCACAACTCGAAAACATCCACCGATAACAAAATATCAAATGGAATCGAACAACAATGAAACTAGATTTGAACTAAGTATGCACTAGTGCCACTGAACTGGGTACCAGTCCGACTGGGTTACCCAGTTGAACTGAGTATTCATATAATTTAATTCATTGTCAAGATTAGATAATATAATCTATTAGCATAATTAAGTAACTAACTATGGATTGAGTCATAGATCATTTAAATAGATACCTAATCAGACTAGCACCTTGTTAATTAGATAGTCGGGCATATTCCATGCGTTCCTAACTCTATTTACCTGATAATTACTTGCTAAGGGTACATCAGTCGGACTGGTAACCATTCCTCGGTTCTGCACTGACACTGGTGTATACCTAGTTTAAACACTCCCTTATTTGTAGTGTTTTATCACTATTCTGCTATGTTTAGTGTGAATTGCTTATTTTTTCTTTGTTGTACTCATCCACAATTTTCTTGAGAAAAGCTTTTCTACTCGTTGGAAATAAAAACATGAACACAAGATTGAGACTTGACCTTGGAAAAGTAATTCGATACTTGCTCTAACAATAGAAGTCCTATTTTTGCAGATCCTGAGCTACTTCTCAGATCAAAGACATTCTTTTCACTCTCAAATAGTAGTGTCAGCTGACATTTATAAGTGGCGTATACATTCTAAAAAAACATGATTCCGAGTTTTTATAGGTGAAGATAGTACATTTTAGTTGCAATCAACACCGGGACCGGGCCTGGGACTGGAAAAATGCCATTTTGCAGATACCTAATTTAACTACGTCAAAATCTCAAAATTGAGTCTTTTTGACGAAAACCCGGATTTTCGAGTACGGGGGAGGGCCTTAACTGCTTGAGCATCGTACAACATTTGCCATGTCCATATTCTTTAATTGCTAAAAGTTAAAATAATGATGAGAGAAAGAATAAGAACAAAGAGTATATCTGTTACAGCCTCGAAAGTGTGAATCAGATTCGAACTTGACTTGTTTGGATCCATCTGTGTTCTCACTTGGTAGTATTGTATTTTCAATGAATGATTGGGAAAAAATTTTTCGTTAAAGCGTTAATTAATCACACTTCATACTTATATGAATGACTTTAATAATCGGATCCACTGCATTTCTTCAAGGGATTTTATAAAAATCAATGAATTCGTATTGCAGTCTGAGAGGCACAATGACATTCAAATCCTTAGTATGGAATGTTATCGAATCCTACTGTAAAGATTGCATGTAATCTCATGCAAACATTTCATCCATGCCTTGTAACATCACTAGATATTAATCAGCACTCAATAAATCACAAAGGTTCTTGCCATCGAATTCGTTTGTAGCTTCGACTATCGGTGTCTAATCGAATTCATTCACTACCGAACTACGTCAAAACAAAATATGTTTCAGAAAATGTGATAATCAATGAAGAAATTAAGTTTGAAAGTAAACATTGATAGACAGTTCTTCATAAGAGCTGTTCTTCTAACAGAGCGTACTTACAACTTCCAAAATGCAAATTTAATTTATTCAGTCAAGATTCTGTTATCTAGAACATCATTTTCTTCAACACAATGTTGAAACAAGTATTTCAAAGCAATTGGAAACTTTTACAAAAAACAGTTTCACCAATCGAACATTTGACTAAGCAAGTCTTAACATTTCATATCGACTAGACACATCTAAGATTACACGACATCCGATTTAGGCTTCTAATATATACACTTTGTAGTAGTTATCTATACGCTGTAGTTGAAGAACAGAAAAAAAGAAAGATACTACAACCTCAGACAAATTTCTATAGCTACTCATCTATTTATTTTATAAACTCTTAAATAATCGAATTCCTTGTTTCTCAAATTTATTGACTTTTATGACTAAAGAATAAGTGATCATCGAAAAAAAACCGAATGATAAATTATCAAATATACCGATTCTATCATATTCTGATGTACTAGCCAATTAGATCTTAGCCAAGTACCAATGACTTTCATGTTTTGAAATGCACAGTAATTCCCATGATATGACAAGAATTGATGGATACACAACTATCTGTGACAATGTGCATACTCATTTTTATAGAAATGTATTTCGTCGATAATATTTTTTTTCTCAAAAACAAAAAAACAACAACAAGAGAAACAAACGAGTAACAACATTTTTTATGTTTAGCATGCATTTCGATGCCATTCATGTACATTATTATAGTAACTATGAACTTGATATTCTTGCATATTAAGTCTCATGCACAATTCACACATACGAATTGGTTCGAGATCATTAATATTGTAGAATACTTCATATTGATGTAACCATTGAAAGTATTTTCTATACAGAAGATAATCATTTGCAACACTATTTAAATGATTAACAAGTTCATCCACTGATTGATAATCATCAACATGTATGAATGCTGATTGTGGTATACCTAAATCTAAATATGATAGTTTCGATGGTCCTAAAACAACGGGTATCATTCCATAATGAAGTGCACGCCAAAATTTTTCCGTGATATAATCTGTACATGTTTGAGATTCGAATGCTAAATAAAAAAGTGCTAAATGAGATTGTTTATATTCACAATTATCATTTCTATCACATTTTTCGTCAACACATAATCCATATGCATGAATAGGATAATGGGTTTTCAATTTTTTATAATAATTAAGACGCTGTTGCGGCTGACAATTCGAAATAAACCAAAGTGCATGCTTTTGACGATAACGATAATTGAAGAAAATACGATTTTCTAATGTCATATCAGTTATTTTAATATGATGATTAGATAATATTTCCATTAACTCTGAATTAAAATATGAATCATTATTTGAAAACATTTCTTTTTCATCTTTTTGTATTAAGAAACCATATGTACTGATTGAAACTTCGGAATCTTGTCGAAAACTCAATGTCCAATTGAATTGATATTGATTTAGTTGTTCGATTTGACGATTGGCTTCATCAATCCATAATATCCATATATCATTATAGGAACGATGTTCAAGTTTTTTACGCATTTCATCATGTTTTATATCAGTGTGGTGAAATATACTTGCACGGCGATTTTTTTCACGATCAATCAAAGAAAGATCACAACTCCATTGACAATTCGAATATGGACATTGCGGATGAAAAATACGTGAAGATGAGCAAAATTTCGGACGTTCAAATACCTGAAATTTATAGATAAATTAGTAAGAGTGTAAACTATGAACCTCAATAGAAAGATGTCGAAATATCATCGATATCTTTCGGATTATTAAAAGAAGAATGGATAGTATGTATATACGTAGAAGTGTCAAGGTTCTTCTTCCTATGAAGAGGGAACCCACTCTTAAATTCATTGATGCGCATATCCTTGCATCTTGAAATTGTCAGATATACCTATAGTTTCAATTTGCACCAAATCACTGTGGTGGCTTGGAAGTAGAACATGATCCTAGCAGTCTTACCAGTGTACTCACATGAACACAAAGATATCTATACATATAAAATTGATACGAAATACTGATCATAATTCGTTTAGAATAAAATGATCGATATATGTAAGTTTAGGTATCTTCATAAATCAATTCACGACTGACAAACATTCATTCGAACGTTTGAGGATTCTATCAAACTCGTTGATGTGATTTTTATAACTCTAGCTTTTAAATTCTCTATTGAACATAGGCAACTAACGGTCAACTTCGCTGTTGAAGATTCTAAGATCATAGATATTATTCGAAAGAGGACAATCGGTCATTTATGAAACAGATCTAGTCAATCGTCTAACAGATTTAATGTTGAACGACATTTATAGGATTCGTTCATATGCTTAACCTTTGAAGAAAAAGGACATATGCCACTTGAGTGTAAATAATTAGAAGTCAGCTAACTGAATATTCGCTTATTAATTCGATAATAATCAGTAATTGAATATTCATTCTTTTACAATTTAACGAGTAGAAAACGTATGAATAGTTCACAAAGCAGATACTCTCTCCTAAAGTTATGGATATTTTTCGTAAAATTCCTTTTGTGAAGTATTCTTAAATTGTGTTTTTCTCTTTCATATGGAAAGATTAACTTTCAAGAATTCTATCGGTTCGATCCTATCAAATAAGTCGTCATTCAAAAAACTTTACTACTGGAACTGTTTTCCAAATAAAAAAAACTCTGTTACAGAACTTCATTCAAGGAGAATCCTTTCAGTATTTTTCATCTTACGAAATCATAACTAAATAACACTTGCACATTTATGAGGTCACTCTTAGGAAATTTTTCTTCTGGTCAGATCTATGATTTTAGTAGTCTTTTCCATGAATCGAAAAAGAAATAATTTTTGTTTTGATTTGATAGAATGTTCCTTTTGAAATTCAAAAGCGCTTTTTCAATACTAATCTTCATAGAGCGCAATCCTACGGTCAAAATCAATCAAGTCAGAATTTAAAACTAAGAGCAAAAGAAAATAGCTCGGAACTATTATCTAGTTTCCAGATGGACCGATCTCGAAACATCATTAGATATATCTTTTTTTGCGCTCATTACGAATTTAATATTCCTTCTTGAAACCAATCGCATGTTGGCAACCATAATGGCTTTTTAAAATTTTGAAAAATCGTATTTTGTATTTCTCAGGGAGAATTGCTTCGACATTTTTTTACTTTCACTCTCGAAGACAAAATTTAGATTGGTGTAATGGTTTCAACAACCTATACTATTAACGAGCTTCCGCTTCGCCGTAACTGCTTGATGTTTTGAACAGAGGTTTTATGTAGAGAAAAGATCAATTGCCGTAAAAAAAAAATAAAATAGATCTCAGCGCGTTAAGTGACCGAAAATTGATCGAGGAAAAAGAGGGTCACAGCGTTACGTTTTCTATTTTTGTTGTTTATTTGAATAGCGAGAGCTAGGGGGAAATCTTTTTACGAATGGAAATCTCGTTTCATGCTATACAAATTTGATTCCACGCCTAGCTTAATTGGAGACCGTTGTGAGCAGATAATTGAAAGATGAGTCAGAGAGTTGCAAAATCAGGTTACTTTTATGTCACATTGTTTCGAGCTGCATTGAATGACGCTTGAATGAATTTTCAAGTTATCATTGTCCTCGAGATATTTCAAAAATAGATTGCCGAAATGTCACAGTGCTACGCTTGGACAAGCCGTAGAACATATAATTCATACAATCACACATTCGAAGAAACAAAAAAACGCTGAAATTCATTAAAAATCGATATTTTACGATCTGTACAGAATGCTACTCCGCTGTTTTTTTTTAAATCTCAAAATAGAACACTATTTTGAAAGTTAATGTACAACTACACACTCTTTTCGTTAAAAAAAAAGAAAACTCTAAGTGTCTTCTTAAACAATACGATAATTACGAGTACTTTTTTACATGACCTTGCGGTTCACGATGCGATTTTTTTTTTCAAAATGTTTTACTGATAACAATTCGAAACGGTTTCAACTGCTTAGAGGAAGATGACAGGGCTTATTTCTGATAAGATAAAAAGCAAAAAGAAAAGTGACGAACTATAATAAATAGAAAGACCATGAAAATTCACCAAGACCTATCTATCGATTCCTATGAATATTCTCATCATAAGAAATTAATCTATCATTAGAATAACTTGTTGGAATTTTACAGGATATGTCGGAAGCATTTTTCTTAGCCATTCTATTATCAAGTGTTTCGGTTATGTAAAACAATGAATTCAAGTGTGAACTACAAAACGAAAATAGAATTCTGTACGAACTTTTCTAGAGAAGGTAATATTTTTGTACCATAAAAATGTTCTGTTAAAACATTTGAATTTTACATTGAAAAACATGATTCTTTTAATTTATGAATTCATATTGTTAAATCTTACTTTTAATCACCTATTATGCACATGGAATATGAACAGGTGTCAATCTCTTGAGAAAAAAAGAAACGTTCTTTTTTTATACTTTATATCATTAATCTTTTTTTGTTTTGTTTCTAGTTTTCTCTCGTGCGTGTTTCACTTGGGATACGAGATTCATACAGATAAAAACTGAATAAGTTACCATTCATATTAATAATTCGCAAAAAAAATTCAATGAACCTTTCACAAGCGATATTATCATTTATTCAAGCTGAACAAAACAACGTTCAGAATACAATTGATTTTGTTCGAGTTGAAGAATACATGAAACTAATGTAAACAATGCTTGACTATTATTGTCTTTTTATGATTGTTGAATTTCTTCAATGAATACTCTCGAGTAATGTCATTCTCCAATCTCATTGACCTCTGTTCGAAATTATGATATGCAGTTCAACGGCAGCTGAATATATTGATCTCATATATACATAAAAAACAAAGCAGCTAACCCCGTATACTCACCAAATGATTCATCTCAAACTATGACGCAAATATTGTTCTAATGTTAAACATTGCAAATTCGTTTAGAGAAAACTTACCAAAGTTTCTTCGAATATTTTGAATTTTTCTTGTTGACTATATTGTAAATTATCTTTATATCGATATTTGAACGGCGTTTTAACATCTCGTTCGTTTATTTTTGATAATTTTCTTGAATAACTTTCTAAAAATATTTTTGTCCAATTGAAATCTTTTTTAATAATTTTTTTATCGATAAATTCTAGTTTTTCAATACGTTGTTCATCAGTTAAATCTTTATCTTCATTGGTCAATTTTTTCCAAAACAATTCTTCTACTGTCAATAATTCTTCATAAGTATTATTTTCAATATTATTATTTAATTTTGTAGAAAGTTGTAAAAGTAATATGACAATAAATGAAAACACAAAACATCGCATACATATCTTAGGTATACGTGATGGACGAAAATACATTTCGTTGTTGTATAAAAATGAATATATTCTATAAAAATATCTGCCTGCAATATTTCGTTGTACTCCTAAAACATATCATACATCATTAATTTTGCTTGTTATTATGAATGAAAAGAAAAAAGAAGAACAAGAATAGAAAAAGAACGACACGAAAATGTCGAAATGATAAAATACGTAACTAACATTCAAAGCAACGAAGAAAAATACAAAATTCACGTCTCTCTCATTACTTACTCATACTACATATGTGTTCTATCATTGAATATATTCATGTTCTATTCAGATTTTTTTTCTTTTCAGGTACTTGAAACTATGCACTATCGCGCTTGCTATTCTACGCACGAATGAATATTGTATAATGTAAGATAGTCAGCTTGTGTTTTTTCTTCTTTTCATGTATCATCGTCAATATTCATAACAAGTCAATTTTGAGCATTCAACCAAGAACATTCCCATGATTTCGTGTCTAATGTTTATTTAATGAATAATATGATGTAAGAATAGTTGAATCAATTTTTAATAATGATTACTATACACAGATTATTGTAGATCGATAATATTCTCACTTTTTTTTTCTTTTAGCGGTTTTTTGGTGTAGACTGAATAGTTTGTAAAAGGCAACAAGAGCAATGTGCTATCGGTCCTAAAGAACAATCATGTTTTTTTTTCTATATTATTTCTTTATTGAGTTGACTTGTCCTGTTGGGACTATGGGTGAGGGTAGAAAGACATCAGTGCACATGAACCATGTTCTATGAAGAACAATCCTATCGCTCTCTCGTTCTCTCGCTCGCTGTCTCTTCGCTTGGTTCAAGAAGACCATCGAATAACAAAAGAAACGAAAGAACAAGAAAAAAATAAAGACTAATGAGCAGAACTGAAATACAATTACTTTCAATTGGAGTACCAAATCAATGTGAATGATCATAGACAAATAGTTCTCCCAATGAGAAGAAAAATTCCTTTTTCTGATAAATGTATAGATTTATATATATACACCTAATTGTGTCATGTTGATTTGCATTTTATTATTCGTATTTACAAATGTGTCCCTGTTTTTCATTGTTCACATCTTTTTGTCTTTTTCACAACTAACAAGTCATATATGTTCTCATAGTCTAAATCGAATTGGATCCATTTATTTACTGTTTGTGTTCTTATTGATAGAAAGTACATAAAAAGAGACATTGTTTGAAGCTATTCAATCAGTTTAAAACTTATTTATAAAGTAAGCGATCCAAATCTAATAGGACATTGTTTTATACAATAGAATATTAAATAGGGAAACGCAAATTTATTCTTCTATAAAATGAGATTAATCTAACGTAATAATACTTCTGTACATCAGAGAAATTCATAATTAATTAACTTATTAACTTGTTTGAGTTTGAAAAAGCTATATTGACTTTTTTTTATAATGTTTATTTCTGGCATATATCCTCTGTTCACTCTATACATCATGATTTAACTATCCGTTGTCATATAATCTTTTCAAGTTATACTTATTATCGTATAATGAAAAGAAAGTAGTACTCCTAAATAAAGATTTTGCTCGAGGCTAAATTTTTTTATTATAATCCATTATGCACTTATATATCATTTAATAGAATAAAATACTTCGACTTTAAGATTATTAAATTTTGTTCGAATGATTAATAAATCTAACGTATAGTACAATGACATCAGCAACAACAAAACATATATTCACAAGTATGATATGAAAATTTCGTACATATACTTTGTTGTTATCAATAGATTGTAAAAATTCATATAAGTAGTAACTACGTAAATTATAGAAATCAAAATGAGCTCTATTTCATGACATATATTGATCAATTAATTGTTATAAATTAATATGCATTGGATATATCTTACGAAAGAAGTTTTCCAACTGATCAATCACTATTGACCCATAACTATATACATCTACATCATGTATTAACCTTCCAATCAACTATATTTCTATGTTACGAATAGTTCAAACAGTATGTTTGAATACGATTCATAGAGTAAAACTGAAGAAAATTTTGTCGCTTACCATCAAGTGACATCGCTAAGAATGACGTTTGAGAATAACAGTCAAGTTAGCATAGAATTCACACAAAGTGACATATTGAATTACTGTTAGCTAAATTCTTGAATAAAAAATGAATGTTGATTCATTCATGCCTTTAGCATGACATCTATGAAGAAATGGAATATTTATGATATGATGTAGTAGAACGCTATGTAAAAATACGATCTACATTACGCTCAACATGTGATTCGTTATGGAAGAGAGGGGGGGGGAATTCTATTCTACATAAGTCTCTCTTGAAAATGATGATTTTCCACCTACAGTAACAAATAGTTGAAAATACTTAAGCTATTACTGTGTTCTATTTAGAAACTGTTCTTTTGAATAAATAATTGACAATAGATAACTCCAAGGATGGATGTTGAATTATTCATTTAAGAAGGATACTTGATTGTCAAATTATGAAACATAAAAAACGAAGCAATCACATTTCACAATCGTGAGTGAAGATATTAAGGTTTTCTAGAAATCTTAAGAACTCTCCGTGAAAACAAAATTTCATCATTTCAATATTTTATAAAAATCCTCTACTTCTACAATGATATTTTTCAGAATTGCATAACATATTATGATAATCAATGGTTTTAACGTTGAAATTCTACGTCCATTGGGCAGCCACATTTATTAATGATCATAGTATCGACTATAGAGCTACGAAAAGTTTGATTAAATCTATACGTGTTCTTGTAATTTTCAGCATAGAAATTTTCTCATTGAAAAGAACACAATTGATGTTTCAACGATACTAAAAGAAAAATATTCTATTCTGATTTTCGAGCCTTTTGTCATATTTCACAAGACGGGTATTAGAGTGCCTTTCAGCAAGATGAACATCAAGTTTTCAAGAATTAATATTAACTTAAATATTTTCTATCGATGATGTCATCATTGACTTTCACTATATCCAAAGGATGTCTTCTTGACTGCGAAAGTTTTTTCTACATCGAAAGCAAATAAAAAATGTTCGCATTGTAAAAAAAACAAGTGAAAATAGTTACATTGCCATAATTAACACAGATGCTTTGTTTTCCGAAAGAATATTGTTTTACTTAAACTTACTCATTGCTGAACCAAAGTCGTTTTCCGGGCCCTTTGTTTGCATGTACATGTAACTAAAATACAAAAAAAAAGGAAATCAAATATAAATCCCTCTAGAAATAAGTTATTTGATGCTACCATAACCGTGCGATTAGGAACTGATAGAAATCATACATTTCAACATTTTCAGAATTTTCAACATGTCCTAAGGATTGGAAATTAGTGACATGTGGAAATATTTTACACTATCTCTTGAACTTGCATTGTCATCAATATATCAAGCTGTTTACTGAAAACAGATGAAGACGAATGTTATGCTTCAATAAAATAAAATTTTTCATATTTGTTTGTTTTTTGGCGATTATAAATTATCGTGTTGATTTCAATATATTCTTCATCTTCGATTCTTCTTTGTCGATAGGTTTTCTTCATAGAAAAATAAACAACGTTCACTATTGAAAGATATTATTCACATTCTGAATATATATATATATAATTTTACGTTATTCGAAAATCATACACTACGGAACCGAGTTGATGTTATCGTTTAACATAAATGCATCGGCGTTCTATCTAATAGCGCCTTCCTGTATAAGTATAGATTTAATAAAAAGGGATCAAGCTTACGTTTCATAATTGAGAATGTTAGTTAAGAAGTTATTTACTGTTTACTTATAATCGAAAAGTCTATGTTCTTATTTGAATCAAATTAAAAGTTTGATTATCCGATTCTAAAATACAAAGTATGAACTGTTTAGTGTCACACATCACCCAAAGTATTCATATTTCAGGTTATTTAGAGTCTATGTACCATAGTCACAGTGAAAAAGCTAAATACGTTTCATCATATTATTTGACTGAACAATGGGACATGTTTAAGATTGTTATGGAGGACTCTCTCTCTGTTCGATTGTATCCTTTTTTTTAATAATTCTATTACGTACCGTAGAACTTTTGATGAATGGGATCAGATACATTTTTTTTGCCACAGTGATGAACAATATGGCATCATCATCTATCAACAGTATTAAACTCTTTCCTTACAAGCCTACAAATATTCCCCTGTTTCATCGATTCAGGGGTGATGCGACAGGAAGATGGGGAGTAACCCACTGATCAATTGACTGCGACTTTCATCGATTGCGAAAATCCTGGTCAAACAATTTTTTAGTTTGGCGAATCAAATTGATTTTAAAACAATCTTGAACCAAAGTTCAGAATTAACATAAGTTTCAGTTAGTTATTGAGTGCTCTATCTTTGTGCCTTAGATAATGTAAAGGTATTTGTAGAAACGTTGGCACGACTCTATAAATATTTATCTAATTATGAAATAGTCTCTCTCAAATACTAGCTGATCACATACATTTTCTTGTATGATATTGATCGCTTTAACACTCGGCATAAATTAATACTAATTCGTTGTTTTTTGAAACTATATATATATACATCTATGGTAGACGAATGAATTCTATTTACAAATTGTTTGTCATGATACTGTTGTGATGGAAATCTGCTAGTAAAGTAAGACAAGTCAAAGAACGTGACATGCCTTCATTATTATAGAATTTTCTCAGATATGTAAATATATTATATGTTTATGAAATTCATAATTCGTTTATAAAATTTAGGATTATTACTAAAAAGAACGAATAAATTTTCAATTCAAACCAACCATTCTCGATGTGATTCAATTCTATACGAATATTCTGAGTAAATAAAAATTTGATTTTGTGATCAATATTTGAGACTGGAAACAACTTTTATTTTTATTTTCTATCACATCAACTTCGCGTAAGCCTGCAGGCTACGAGCTGAAATTTAGACATGTTCCCATCTAATGCTCAATTATTTTAATGGCACTACCATCCACTTTATCTTCTCAGTAAACAATCACCGTATAAACCTACTCAATTGATGGAATCTATCTAAGAACTGTTCCCAGACTTCGTCTTTACATATAACTATGTCATAGTTTGAAAGAAAGTTGAACGTTCTATTTCAAAGAAATAATTAGATTCGATTTTATTACACATACTAAAAATTTTTAATATATTGCCCATTGGAATTATATAATGCGAATGTAAATTCATTGAAAAGTAATTCGTGTGAATAACGACTTATCTTCATTTCTCTGCAATCGAAATCTAGAAAATACTTTCGTAGAAATCCATCATTTCATCTTCTGAAGCAAAACGTATCTAGACACCATTCTTTCTCCAGCCTGTTAAGAAAATATAATTTTGTTTTCTGGAAATTTTCGATCCCTTCTTCAATATGTGTCATGTCAATATGATAAATTATAGATTTAGTATAGGAATATGAATTTAAAAAAAAAGACGCGTTTATGCGTAGCGATCAGCTGTTCGAATTTTCGACTTGATTTTGTACTATAGGTACCTTTTATGAATGAATATTTACCAGTTCTTTTTTCGTAAGAATAAAGAGAATAGCAAAAATAAATCGAATTACGTAGATATGTTTAATCTTCATTTTCACAACTGTTCTAGCTTTCTATAAATTCAACTAACAGAAAAATCTGCGGCACATATATGGGTCAAAATCAAAGGTAAGCGAGAAGCGCTGTTCTTCATAAAAGAAAACAAGCATGTTTCATTTCATTCTAGGTGAATGATTATTACTGCTCATATATACATAGGAGTAGCCTTATACTTATAATGGAGTTTTTTTATAGTGAATTATTCAGACTTGCTCTGATCTTGTTACGAAGATCAAGAAAATTGAGAAACCTCTTGACATCTATCTGCCAAATGTACATTTACGAGTTTTGGTTTCATCATTAAATACGTAAACCTTAATGCATTCGAATGTGAGTGAGCACTATTTTTCAGATAGATATATGGTGTACGGGTATATTTAACTCATAATAGATGTCGACACGTTCTCGATGCCTATGCTAGAACACGATGAAGAAAGTGTCATTGATCAAAATTTACTACGACACGCTATAGAATTTTTGAAAAAATATCTACTCTACTCAACAGAGAAAGTCTTTTTCTACAACCCGAAATAAATTCAATTACTTGGACAAATAGCGTTGCGAAAGTTACAGCTGCTTTTGAGTGAAATTGACTTTTTTTCTTCTATAGAGCAGATGGCAGCCCTTTCAATCACATTGTCATTTTAAGATTCTCAAGAATGATCTGCAATATTTCTAATGAATCTTTTAATATTATTTGCTTGAATATTTGTCTACATTTCATATCTAGCAAAGATTGTTCGAAGACGCAAGGAAAAAAAAGGTGTTTCCAATGATGAGCAACTGCTTCTGTTCATGCATTATTAATAAGTTAGATAAACATCATGAATCGTGTTCACCTATATTTTAAACTGTTGTTTATTAGTTTAGAAATGTGTATATGTCATGCATGATTGAATATTATTTTATCATTCCATTGAGATTTTTCCATATCTTCTACTGTTTTGATGGACATGAAAATATTGATAATTTATCGCTTTGATTCATCTCAATATAAATTCATGCGATGTGTTTTTATTTTTGCTTCTACGATTTTAGCTTTATCTTGAACGATTTATTGACTGAAGAAAATGGCGGTGTCTATAAAACGGACTTGTCATTAGTCATATTGTTGATTGTCAAGCACTTGTCTAATTTCAACCGTTATAGATAACTATTTATCACAACTTCTCTCTGAATGATATTTCGCACAACACTGAAATGGCAAGTACATTGTGACGATTGTGTCATATGTCCTCAGAAATTAAGAGGATAAAGCGTAACTATCTTCATAGAGAATGCTTTGTTCTATCTGACTCAGTTCTCGTGATTATAGGTATATTTATTATTTACTTTAGCTCGATCGCTTTATGGCTTAAGCTTAAACATGAAATTACTTTGCTTTTAATGCATAGAAAAAAACAAGTATTCAACATTCGCTATGCTGTTGACCATGTCATTTTGCTTTAGTAACCCTTGTTCTCCTGTTTTTTTTTCGCTTTCATATTTTTAATCAATTGTCTTCTTCGTTCTACTTCATAATTAGTTGAACAAACAAGATCAAAGAGATAATGAATACCGTATCGTATTGAATCTATATGCTCCGCCTGATTATTGTTCGATCTCAAGCAGATGGAAGGTAGAAAAAAAAAGAAATGATTATTTCGTTCGTCCTATCATTTTATCAAAGACAAAGACTGAAATTGTACCGCTACTGCTTACACATACGATGTCAAGTTCACTTTACTACAGACAACAAAGAACAAAAACGCCAAGCATTCTGATAAGTTCACCCTCTCGTAAATCTACAGAGAACAAGGTGTGTTTCTTCAATTGAAGAAGAAAAAAAGAAATTTCAAGAATGTCTTTTTGTTCATCATGGATAGAATAAAATATGTCATGCTGTTCAAATTAATGAGCATGACAAAAACAGAAAGAATTCGTTTTTTAACCATTGTTCATCTCTAACATATAATCGAATTATGAATCCATCATTGTTAGTACGATCAACGGGGATATGTCAATGAAACTATATATTTGTCATTGTTCATGTGTAACGTGAATGTGAAAATAAGGATGAGCAACTATGAACACGCGATCGAAATTTTTTCACACATGATCTTTTTAATCATAGATTGAGTACAAGTTCTTGTAACGAGCAATTGACCCTGAGGGTAAGAATTCCGAACCCATGAATTAAGAAAAACTCATACCTGTTCGATCGTTTATTAACACGGTACTGATTTCTAGTGTGAAGACCTTTTTTTATTTATGAATTTAACTTTCACATCGCAAAATACATCAATGAACTCTTAACTGCCATTCACAATTAACATAATCGATTGTTAATGGTTGTCCACAACTACTTTGTGCGACGAGTATTTTAGTTCTATACTTTAGACTCTAGCATTGTTTTCCTTCGTAAGACTTATGAGATTGTGATGACTTCATCAATCGAAATTCTAGATCCGTTACTTGGTAATAAAAAAATAAAACATAAATGGCATGTTGATGTGTTATAAACATGATCCCGAGCGATTATTCATATTGTATTTATGCATGTCATTCATCAGGTAAGAGAACGAATAAAAGAGAGAAAAAAAGCCAGCTAAGAAGTAACCAATAGGCTTGTGTTCTTTTTTCGTTTCTCTTACATTTTTTTTTATTCTTCTTCTTAGTCTTTCGCTCTCACCTCTATTCAACGAATCCTTCACTGCCTTCATTTATATATATAGGCGTACACGCACACAGACACACACATACATATACACCTACATCTACGATCATCAATAACAATCTTTCTTTCGTTTCTTTTTTTTTTCTTTTTTTGTAAAACTCCAATGACTCGAAATTCAGCTTCAAGCAATAAAACTAAAGCAAATTTAACTAAAATTGAATTGAAAAAATTGAAATCAATTTTACCAACATTAAAACAAAAACCAACATCAACACCAATTGAAATCGTCCTAGAAACAATACGTTATATTCGTCAATTAGAAGATCAATTAATTGATAGACTTCAAATGGACGTATCTCTATCAGGTAATAACAAATAAACAAACGAAGACTTCTATAGTTTGTAGTTGTTCAAGAAAAATATTTTTCATTCTTTCTTCTAGTTCCACATACGTCTCGAACGTCATTATCCGATATGTCAACTGATTTGTCATTACTACAGGATATTTCTAATACAGACTGATCATTTTACATGTTCATACGAAATATGATCTATTGTCATTGACTATAAAGTCTATTTATTCAGTACACATTTATGTATATAAATTTTGTTTTGTTTTTCAATGGTTCTTCAATAATACTTTGCTGACATAATCGTACAGGTGTAATGAAATGGAAGAGAGAAAAGAGGCGGAACGGAAACGATAATCAATCTTACAGGACACTAAAACACTTCGATTAGATAATATCATCGACACACCTGGTCGCAGACATCGAATGATTACCAACAAGTATAGTTTTTCTCGTCGTGTTTTTTTTGTATTACTTAAAAGCTTGAGGCAAAAAAATCTTCTTTATTTTTACTTTCAACATCATCAAACTGTAGTATTGTCTCGTTAATTTAAAATTTTCTCGATATTTGTTTATGCTAAATAGGATACAATTGTATTCAAATGATGTTGACATAGCAAGGAAGAGCGATATAGATTGTTGACCAAAGGTGAATCAATAAATACGAAAGTTCAACAAGCAGACAGACATACATACGCGTTTCGTTTCGTTTCGTTTTTTTCTTCTTCGTTTGATGTGTTAAGAATTTTTTTTCTCTTCTACATACTAATTTGATTACGAACGTATGCTTGAGAATGGAAATAAAAAGAAAACAATAGACTTTGAACAGTCCGACTATTACACAAGGACCAAGTGATGATTGTCACCTTACATATGATTTGGATCTTGTCTTAGATTGATGATCAATCAAACAATATGGTTGACACATTCTTTGATCGATTCACTAGAGAAAAATCTATTGTGTGAGAAACGAAATAACAAACTGTATTCAATGAATTTTTATACGATAATGTTTTTAACAAGTTCGTACTAAGATCACATCTTTTTCATTTTTACTTGATTCACTTCTATCACTACTTTACCGTATGATTTATTATCGCCATCAGTATACTCAATAATCTTTAGCTGAATACGATCGAATTACCATAACGGAGGAGTAATGCTGATCAGTAAAATTATTGATAAAATAATAAGATGAGACTTTATCGATTTTGTAACGAATGTATGATATCATTAGTTAATAATGAGTTTTATACGCTTAATTATATGGTATTCAATTCCATGAAGTAAAAAAGATATCTCTTGGAATGATAAAATATTAGTTCCGGTTTCATATGCATATACGATTGAGCGTTTTCTTATTTGCGAATATGTTAAGTTCTAGAGTAGTATCATCCTACCGGGACTAGTGAAAAATATCGAAAAGGATACGTTGGGAGGCGAATACTTTGAAATATACAGTTGCTGTTGTGATTGTTAACCAGGTCATTTAATTCTCGAACAAGTATAAGAAATCTCCTACCGCACAATAGTTATACTAGGGAAAATGACCTCAACTAAAGGTTCAAAAAAAATAACAACTAGTTGAGCATGGGTGTGAATATCAACTCTTTCGATCGCAAATGACACGTCACTCCCCCATCTGGATAATTGAATCGTCATACAATTGATCCGAAATGAATTTTTACGTTTTGAACATATGATACATCGTTGTCAAAATAATCGACAAAAAGACGAATGGAAGATATGATATTCTGCATACAAAGTTTTATCACTGTTAATCGAAAACAAAATATATATAATAACATTTTATTATATTGTAAAATATGTTCTGGTCTGTGTTTTACCAATAGGACTGAGTTCAAAACCATAGTCAAGTTTTCTACGATCTTCAATAGAACAAGAAACAATGCATATTCAAGAAAAAAAAAAGATCTTCCATCTGCGCATAGTCTTCTGTTGGAAAAAGTCGATGGTGTTAGTAGAAAAAAAATAAACTTATCGCATTACTAAACTCGTTTTACCACTTATGAATACTTGAATTCGATGCGATGGATATGTAAAGTTCATACATCGTACTATCATTGAATGGAACACGATGAGATTTTCTTATATTTATATGGTTACCTACTTGAACATGATTATAAATGAATCAATGAAAAGGTCATCTTTTCGTTTATGTTTATAAAAATATTTGTATAGTCATATAACGAACGTTCTTTTTTTTTGTCTGAATGCTTTCCATTGGATTCAGCATGTTATATTTTGAATATGATACAGAAAAATTCACACTATATAATAGTTCATTCGAAAAACAAAAAAGAAAAAGGAACTGAATTAATTCTGATATAAATAATGGTGATGAAAGAAAAACATAAGAACATTTTTTTGAAATCGAACGAATCATTATAAATGTTTGGATAAACACACGAGGCAAATAAATTCACTGAATATCTAATTAAAATATATTCTCAAATGATGTTCTATAGCTATATGTTTCATTTTTCTTCTAGCATTCTAATTATACGTTTCGATTTTCTTTTAACACTTCATTGCAACAAATTGATTGGACTTGAACATCTTTTAATTACATACCATATTGAATTCTATGTTAGATCATGTTCAATTTGAATGTTGATGATCACTGTACATGACAAAGTAGCTTTCACATAGACGATTGTTTTATTCCATTGATATGTTAATGATTGTTCGATTTCTTTTTTTTTATTGATTTGTCATTAAGTGGAATTCATGTAGTACTATGATTGTGATACATGCAGAACATATTAGATTTCGATTTTAAAAACATAAAGAATGAAATTCATATTTTCCGTTCGATTCTAGTGATAGCATTTTTACGATATATGACAGCAGTCGATATACATACAATTTTTCTGAACCGATCTGAATTTCGGTACACCGACAGTTGAGCTCCCGACAATTGAGCCTTCATTGATGCATAAGGCAATATACAGATCAACATCTACTCATGTGCTTAGATGAAGTTTGAAAATTCTTTTAAACCTGCCACTTATCATGTTGTGAATGATTCCTTGATACTTGCGTCTACGAATACGATGACTATCTCTACAGAAATGGACAAGTATTCGCAAATATCTATTATGATGTCTAGCTTAGAATTTGTCGTCTGTTTCGACGATAATTTTTGGAGCCTTCATTTCGAAACAATCGACGTTGTGCTCCTCGCTTTTCAAATTCGATGTAGAAGTGTTTTTCAAGATTGAAGTATCGGCTACGTTGAACAAACAACTCATCAGAATGCTGGTACAGAGCTATTCAAGTAGTGTGATCCATGATCTATTTTCACAAGAGAGTTGCACATAAATTTTGTTTAGTACTGAGCGTGAGGAAACCCATGAATCTATAAATCTATCAAAGACTTGAAAATTTAACAGCCCGCGAATTCGATAATGGCTGAACAGTAGCAAGCTGCGGTTGTTGAATTAAAAAAGCGAGCGAAATACGAGCTATCGGATGAACAATGACAACAGTTAGTTTCAACTTTTCATTTAATCTCAAGCGATTTGTATTTTAAACGAGCAAGAACTCTATTTAATTTTTGATACGAGTGTAGATTTATTCAAATAAAATTATCTTGTTCTATTACTTTACTTTTTTCTTGATACGAGGCTCAATTGCCGGGAGCTCAATTGTCGGGAGCTCAACTGTCGGGAGGCTCAACTGTCGGGGGGCTCAACTGTCGGGGGCTCAATTGTCGGGGCTCAACTGTCGGGGCTCAATTGTCGGGAGCTCAACTGTCGGGTCACCCTGAATTTCAATAATGAACCTTTTTTATTTTTCGCGCAAAAGAAATTTTATTTCTCAATCTTCTTTTCATTCGCTACCTGGAAACAAAATGCCACTATGCTTGATATTTCAAACACGATCCCATAATACAATGTCTTCTTGTTTTCATAGATATCGAATGTCTCTAACACGACGTAAAATGACTAAACGTGTGCATCGTAAACCTTTTACGTATCCTGTAACCTGTGATGAAGATAATTTATTTTATCCTAACCTTATGATACACACCTCTAACAGATACATGACGTCGAGTGCGGCACACATTATTATATTCTGCGCTTCATCGATTTAAATGACTCTATTAACCTAAAATACACATAAAGTTCATCTACGAATGTAAGTTAACTTGACCATCATCTTTTCACTAGGTAAAGAAAAGTTTTCAACTGTAAGAAAATACACAAACCTACTATATTCATACTTAACAATTAGTATGCCCTACGGAAATTTTTCGAATTACCTGTGTCTTTCTTCTCTCACGGTTGCAAGTGTCTTGTCTAAAGAGAGACGAGATCCAAAACTTTGACTTATATTTTTTTTCAACATTTTCATCGAAAATGTATATTAATTATAAATCGTTGAATGTTATTCTTTAATTTTGCTTAATGAATAGGCTATAATACAAGTAAGCCTTGGAGTATTTTATAAAAAAAAAAGGATTACGAAAAAAACTTGTTTGTGTTCATAGTCGAGTAATTGAAAAAGATGTTCGATTCGCTACGAGGAGTTTTTTCATATTTTGAAGAACAATCATAGTAGGGTTTTGGCAAATGTAAATCGATTACAATAGAATCAAATTTTGAGGCAGATGAAAATGATAGTCATGATATTCAGTATACTTAGCGAAACTCCTCAAAGTAATTAGGCCATTTTTAAGGACTTTCTATTTTCAACATTTCATCATTTGAGATCTGGGCGATTCGACAACTTAAAAAGAAACAATGGTCACACTATGGAAAGATAATTACATGAAAAAATTGAACGATTCTACAGCTTGAATAATCCTTTGTAGAATTTAGAATCATTCGATTTCTTTCTATAGTAGGATTGATCTTCGTGCCCAGGTTTCCAGTGATGAAATTTCATCATCCGTTCTATAGGAATCTATGAAAAAGTACGAGAATAAAAAATAACACAACCGCTTCCTCTACGGGTGAAAGTTCTTTATAATATGTGAGGGTCGATTCGGAATGTTGCCTAGTAAAGATCTCGAATCTTCGAGTTCTTCTATCATCATGAACTCAAATGACGATGAAAGAGATTTGGTGTGAGATTGAATTTCACTAAAAAATTTCAAAAGGATGGATATTGTTAATTTAATTGCTTGAGTAATTTGTTAGTATTAGAAGATTTGTTCAATTCAATCATTTGAAATTGCTTATTCAATTTTACTAAATATTTTTTTCTTGATTGAAATATTTCAGTTTAAATGGTAATTGGCAAACAATGAGTACTATTGTAAATTTTGGATAGTTCAGATTTTTCGAGAAGACCAGCACATATTAATATTAATTACTCTACGACATTTCGAAAAATAAGTTGAAGCTGCTGAGTAGAGAAAACTCACGGTAGCATCAGGATTAGTATCAATTAATACACATAGTTTCTTTTTGTGTACTCGAAAAGTGAGTACACTCTAGAATCGGTCAGTGTGTCCGGGCTCCGGCCGTCCGTTTACACGATAATTCTTTACAACTACATTTGATTGAGTTGAAATTTTGTGCACAGAATTGTCTCATCAATATCTCGATCGAGTTCGAAGATGAGAAGGATCAGGCTAGAAATGGCTGAGTTATCGAAAAAATTGTCATTATTGACCAAACAATCCCTGAGGGGGGGGGCGGTACAGGGATTTTTTCAAAAAAACTTTTTTCTCTGAATTTTTGACAACGTATATAAATCGACTCAGTTTTTAACTTTGATTCCGAATCTGATATAAGTTTTAAACAAAATCGTCGCTTTCTAACAAAACATCTCCTGAAAAAGGTCTGAAAATGCACAAAAACTGCATCCAGAAACCAAATGCCTAGATATGTCTCAGATGACGACTAGTTTTGGGATTTCCAAAAAAGGTTTACCAGTGCTCACATTCTAGAATGACTGATTTGTCTCATTCATTTTTTGAAGTACACATAACTCTCGGACTTAAGTCCGAGGTTTTCAAATCTTTATTGTAGTTCTATTGTTTGAATGTACCATGGGGATGCATTTCAGAATAACTTCCATTGTATATTATAAATAAGTTATATTCATAAGTATTGTACTTTTTCTTACGAACATCACTCACTTATAATACGTAATTGAGATTTTTCTAAGATTCATCGTCATTGTACGTAGAAGCCGCAGAAACAGAAAAAAATCAAGTGTACCAAACGAGAGTAATCTCGATACTATTGCGAGGTTTTTAGTACAATTCAAATTTTTTTCCGGCGAAAGTCTATCTAAAATAGCGGACAAGAAATGTTTCAATAGCAGTCAGATAGAACTAATCTGAACAAGTCTTCCTCTTTTCTTACCATTATAATAAAGACTCTATGAACAAATCAATAGGCGAATTACTATTTATTAGTGAGATCAACTAAGTATCGATTCTTAAATATTAAGTTTAAGGTTTTATTTGAGAATCAGATCTCTCAAGTAGATGCATCTAGTTCGTCTCTCTTCTAAGACCTAGATGCAAAGTAGTAGAAGTACTTGTTGTTGATGGATGAGTTTTCCATCGATATCCTCTGGTATGTTTCTTTGTTAGTACCGATCAATCGAAAGGATCAAATTTAGCATATATTTCTCAATGATAATTTAAATAGCTCACTTCATAGAAGTTGATCTTAGTTTTGGATATGATCAATTTTGTCTTCAAAGACTCTCCTATGAAGGCTTAAGACAAGCATAATCAGACTTTACGATAGTATTTCTCAAAATTGATCTAGAAACGAACTGAACTTCTATGAATTGAGAAAATTTTGTTTCCATTTAGAACTTAATCCAATCAATTGTGTTTGCAATTTTTTTTTCTAGAAAATCCATTGTAATTCCAATGAAGGTCTAAATTATATTCTTGTTGAATATCATCTTGTGCTTGGTACTGATGTTTTGCTTCTGTTTTTTCGATGCAATACCTATTGTAGCACTTGTAAAATTTGCTGTTCAAGTGATCTCAGATGATACTGAATGAGCATGGCACACAACAGATAGTTTCTTGCATGAATGCCTAATTTTATCATAGATTCGATTAGTGATTGAAGCCAACGATTGAGATAGAGAAGTGACATGCAAAATGAAATTGTATTTTTTTCAAAGTTTAGAGTAAATTTATTAATGAAGTGTCAATCTTTGAACATATTAAAAGACAAATAAACCGTGCTGTTGGCAATCACTACGGTAATGTTAATGAACAAGTGGATGCTGAAGAAATAGTCGATGAAATTGTTGATTTAGTCATATATGGTATTATTTCATTGTGATTTAATAAATTCAGAAGTAAATCAGTCAAATGATGCAAGTATTTTACCAAAAATGTTGAAAAATTGATAATTGAAGATTTTATGATACGTCCAAAAATGGACTTCATTTAAAACATGACTGAGCGAAGCTGCTCATGCACCTGCTGGTGTTCAATTGGTAATAGTAATCCATTTAGATAAAACTAATTAGCCCAGCGAAATCTACACCAATAACATCTTTCTTAAAATGAGAAGATAAAGCGATTCAAGATTTGTCCATCTACGTATATGGAAACAAGTCAGGCTAGAGATGTTATTTATATTAATCCATATTCAACAGCTTCCCAGATCGAAAACTCTGACACAAGATCTTATGATTCAGGAATCTGACAAAAAATCGTCGTCTCTGAGATCTGATACAAGATCTCAGAGACGACGATTTTTTGTCGGATCTTCCACGATCATATAAGATCAGATGCAGAATCTTATCAGATCTTAACATCTGATTGTTTGCCCTGGGTTTGAGTATTTATCGTATATTGTACGGAACATAAGGCCTTAATCATAGTGGATATTTGTCACAATTTCTAAAGATTGATATCGAGTGACCTATAAAACTGTTTGTCTTCCTTCAGTAGACTATGGTATCATGAAAGATTGAAACACCTAGTCAAATGTCACACATGTGAATAGAATGCCAAACTTTAAAACAAAATTATCTATCTGTCATATTGAGCCCGTGAAGACTTCATACTGAAATGAAGATTCATGTACGAGACATAATAACAACGTTTTTATGGGTGTGTGAGCACAGGTTAGAATATGGAATAGACTTTGTATGAATATGAGCTCTTAGATTAATTCACACCAACATGTTTTTGCTCGTGTACTTAATATGATTTTTTGCTAAGTGTGATTTAAGAGCAATTTGTCGTTGAAGATTAGTTTCTTGTAATCGTGAATTTATAGATCGGTCAGAAGCTTTGTATGAAACTGAAATTCGTAACGTCAAGGTCGATTTCCTTTTTCATGTCATGTCCCTACTTGAGGTTGTTTTACGGATGGTAGCATATTTGAATAATGTTTCGTGGTATTGTTATCTTTTTTTTCTGTAGAAATCATCTGGAGTAACTTAAAAGTCATCGAACATAATGTAGATACTAGGTCTACGAAATTTCAGTGTTTCTAGATTTGAATATTCCATTTTTATGAAATCTTGTCTAGAAGGAAAATAATTTTAACCATATGCTAGTTAATTTTGACAAAAACTACACTTTCATTAATCCATCTTTTTCTAAGATCATCCTATCCTATTGTGCTCGATCAAGTTAAAGACTATTGTATTGATTGACATCCTTTCTGCATAAAAATCGGTATTAGTGTAATCTTTTCATGATTTAACTATGCGATTCGTGCGTCTTCTTTAGCTGGAGTATTTTTATTTTAGTTTATGGATCGTATCAAATAGTCAACAAGGCTGTAGTAAAACTTGATTTAATTCATATTAAATACTATGTCATTGTAGCATGGATAAATTGGCTGAAGAACACAGATGAAACTTGTTCTTATTTATGTCCACTCGTTCTCTAATTATGATTCTATAATCGATTACGTTCTTGATGAGGTAGATTTCAAATTCCTTAAGACAGAACTTTCAAAATTCTAAAACTATCGGTCTGATATTTTAATGATGAAGTTTCATGAAAAAAATTAATCCTTTTCAATTTCTGATAGCTCTAGAAGTTTAAGATGAAAATGAGACTATTCTATTTTTGAAAACACTGTTTCATCTATTTTCTTCCATCGCTCGATCAATGAACACTCAATTGAACGATGAGATCGAAGGGTAATATAAGTTTTACATGAAAATTTGAAACGAACTACGCTACCTAACTTTTAAAAATTTGTTTAAAATGCGACAAATCAATGACAAGTGTTTTCAATACACACACATATTTATATATATGTTGAGAAATAGATTCTTTCTTGCTAATAGCTTAAATTCCGTAGACATAATAAATAGGAATATGATGTTTTATCATCTCGATATTTTTCGTCTGTTTTTTTTTCTTTTTTTCGTTTATGAAAGACAAGCATTCTTTACGAATATTATTTTTATATCAATATCAAGTTACTGTAATAAATTTTCAATATGATATTTCAATGTATTTGGACGCCATTTTGATTGATCATCGCTCGTAGAAAAATTAGTTTGAAAATCTTGTTGATTATTTAATGTACACGAAGACATACGACCAAGTCGCGGTGATAATGGATGACATATTAGATTCGATGTTTGTACACTTGATTCTTCGAATTGATAGTATAAATAAGAAAATAAATTCTTCAATAAAACAAAACAACAACAGTTAAAAATCACCTGTCGTTTTACTTGTGACGTGTTTTAAATTTCTCTCGTGTTCATCATCATCGTCATCGTCGTCGTCGTCATCATCATCACCATCATCATCACTTGTCTGAATGTCATCATTTACAACTGTTGTTCCTTTTTTTGATGTATCAACAATTACTTTCTGTTTTTTACGATATTTAGCACGTCGATTTTTAAACCATACCTAAATTTTTAAAGACAAATTCAAATGAATTGTTAGTATTTTAGCACATTATCGTCTCAAAGAATGTTTTACTTGTACACGAGCTTCAGGTAAATTTGTATAGAGAGCAAGTTTTTCTCTCATAACAACATCAGGATAATGAGTTTTAACAAAACATCTTTCTAACGCATGTAATTGTTGACTGGTAAAAGCCGTACGAGAACGACGTTGCTTACGTGGATGACGAGAATCGAGAAGAAATTCTGGAATTTATTTCTAATTATAATGACAAAGAAGAACAATATTCTCTATTTTCATCAATACCTGTGAATCGATCAGGTGAGCCATGAAAAAATGGATATGCTGCCATGATATTTGTATTGACTGACGGTATAAGTGGATGAACAAAGGATGATAATGATGAATATCCTGGAATAGGATAGTTGGACGTATAAGGATGCATGTCTTCTTAAATGTGAATATTGTACTGAATAATCGATAGAAGAAAAAAAGTTAATCACTGTTCGACTGACTGATCTTCTCCTTGTACGTGTGTCTTCGCTTCTTTGTTTTCTCTCTTCTAATTCTTAACCATAAATCCGTTGTGCAATTAAAATTATTCAATAACATTTTCTCGGATCTCGATGATGCGCCGAACGTGCCGTCATTTATATTATTTCATTCACATACATTGTCACTCTTTCAATCATTCATTGACCCATCTACTTTAAACTAAATGATGAACAACAGCTAAACATCCTCTTGATTATGTTGTAATTATTGCATAACTGATTTCTATATGAATGACAAGCACGTGTTACAAGAGGCTCAACTTTTTCTATTTCTTCTTTTGACAATTGACAATTACACGTGCTTGTATTTATGGAGTTCTTTCCCCTTCCTTTTCTTCTTCTACATACTATTATTGTTCTATACAATTAATCCGGGAGGAGAAAGAATATATACGTATGTGTCCTCTCCATTATCGATTAATCCTCAAGTGTTGTTTGACACGCTTTGTCAATAAAGAGACAAGAGATTGTTTTGACTTATTGAAATGTATACATATAGACACAACTATATATCTATATATTTGTGACATGTCACAAGTAATAAAAGATTGTCATCTAAACGATGAGAAAAATTTTCTTCTGACATTTTCTTTCCATATTATGAATCTAAATTACAAAAATTTACTTCAACATATCTATTTCATGGGAAAAGACCATGGGTTTAGGTTTTAGTGTTATTCTTATGATTTTCAGGCTTGATGTTTTTCTACATGATTTGAAACTATCAAAATATAGTTCAATTTCTTCGAAGATAATCGAAATAAATATTTTTATAACGTGATTTCCTACAGAATCACAAAAAGAAACTCGTCAATAAAGTAAAACTTTCATTAATCTATAAATTCTAACTATGATTCATGTTTTAAGTTCAAATTATTAATTTTTTTCCAAGGCGAACCAATTACGAAACGATATTTCGACTGGAGGACCACCTGTGTTGGTCCCGGTCTTAGTTCTAGTTGAAATTTTATATAGCCTCTGATCTCAATCCTTTTAAAAATAAGCGATTTTTTGCAAGATCAAGCTTAAATATTCAGACTTGTTATTCATACAAGGATGTGTCAAGGCCAAATTGAAAATTTATATATCCTGGTTCCGTAAATATCAAAATCCATATAGATAAAGTGACACCTTGGTTGCATCAATGATTGAGAAATAAACCTGAATGAGATTTAAGATGACAATTATATGAGAGAAGTAGCAAAACCGAATGATATTCATATTGCGTGATGCCTATATTGTAATTTCGAAAAATTTTAAAATCGATTTTGTTTTTGTGTGAATTTCTAATTAAATCAATAGATTTTCATTTCATGTAAACGATACTACGTCTGTATAATTTTCGAAGAAAAACATTAACTGTCATTTATATGTAAAACAAAACTACTTCGTAGAGTTCTACGGCACGTTTACAAACTACTATTGTCTTGTCTTGCATATAGCTCTACACACATTCGAATGCATTAAACATCACAATTCCTTATTTCGTTACACTTTATTGCATCTTAGTCATCATGGTCTCATTTCAATGAGTCTATTGTATATATATATATATATGTTCATCAGGATGCGAATGTGTAATGTAAACTCAAAGCTATTTGTTAAATTCATCTCTCCTTCGTTTTCCGTAGTACGACAATAAGCAGGTGAATTCATTCTAAATGTTTGAACATTAATTTCATGAATAGAATATTAGATTAATTTTATCTACATTCACACGTGTTCGCTATGCACAAGAACTTTCCCTGTTGTCATTAGCAAAGACTGATAAAATCTATTACGTATTGTTCCTTGAAAATATATTGTCAGCATAGAGGATCAATCAAACAGAAAATAAATCCTATAGTAGTATACGTACGAAAAGGCAAATGAATTTCTCTTCAATAGAACTCCACCAATAAGTATTATTAATCAAATAGTTTTCCTTCCTATAGTGGTTCAACAAGAAATGAATAGTTTATTCTTCCATATTTCTTTTCAGGAATGGAAAAAAACAAAATTTAGAAGATACTGAATCATGAATAAAATTTAATAGAATCTTGTATCTTTGGCAACCTTCAATTAATCTTAATTCTAAGTATTCGTAGTTGATTGTCAATATCTGTGTTGAACAAGTTTCCTACTTCAGCTTTGTAACCATCTGTGGTCACAATAAGATATACTAGCCATAGAGATTAATTAAGGCGGTCTTGGTGGAAAACGTTGAAACAATTAATCTATTCTTATTATTTTCATGATAAATACCGTTTTACTATCTACGAAAAAAAAATATACAGACAAGTAAATATTTTACAATATAATAAGAGGTCTTTTTTCGATTAACAGTGATAAAACTTTGTATGTATTCAATGCCGATCAATCATATGACCGTTCAATTATTCGGATGTGTGGATGTGACGTGTCAGTTGCAATACAAAGAATCGATATCTGTAACTGTGTCCAACAAGTTCTATTTTTGAATCTTTAGTTTAGATCATTTTCAGCAAATACCTATTTTCTGGTAGGTGTTTTTATTTTATGCATTAGACAATCAAATGCACCGGATGAACGAGTTACTTATCACAAAGATAGAAGCAACTGAAATTTGTCACTGATATCTTTCAAAGTATGCATGTGTTCTTCTTCGATCGTATTCTTTTCGATATTTTTCATCGGCCCTATGAAACTCGTTCAAATGCATATCTAGTACAGAATATTCGCACTATATTTCCATCAAACACTATTCAGTATAAATTGATTGATGTTATGAATACTTCTACAATGATCTATCGTTTAGAATTGCGAACTAAAACAAAAGACATCAGTCATTATTTCTTTGTATTTTTCTCTGAGAAGCACTTGTTTATGTTTGCATGAATGAAAAGACATGTTTCTCAATAGTGAATTAGATCATGTGGATTATTGCAATAATGGAAACTTTCCGAAGATGAAAAGTAAAAGAATATTCTATTCTAGTAATTGTCTACTAGATTAAAAAAAAGAAGTCAAGATATATATTTGTAAATATACTCTCGCTCTATGAATCAATAATCTATTTATTGATAGATTTCGTTCAATGAATTTAATCACTTCAATGTAATTCCGTTCAATCATCAAGGTTATTATTATTATTTGTCGTATATTTTCTATCGATAAAAATCTTCGTTTGTTCACCATAGAAATAAAAAAAAAACAAGAAAGAATATTTATTGACTTTCGTTTACATGGAGAAGTTAGAATCAGACAACAACGAGTGCTTCACTAAGCACCATACACATTTCCTGTTCTCTTGGTGAGCTCGCTTTCTTTCCTTATTTCTTATTCATTATTCGTTCTCGAAATGCACAACGTACTTGTCCCATTATCATCATTACTATTATATTATTCTTCAATGAATAGTCTACAATAAACATTCTTAGCTTTTCGTTAGTCATTCTCTTACTGATTTTTTTTTCTCTCTTATAGACAAACTCATTCGAATTGAGTTCATAAATCACTTTGCATATCCGGATTGATTCATACAATGAACAACATATCGATAATTAAGTACCGGATGCTATTCTTTCGTCTATTGAAACAAATGTCGAAAGAATCGGAAAAAAAAGAAACAGAATTACGTTCATTGGATAAGCAATGGACGTTTTTTTGCAATTGTGATTGGTTAGGAATGAGCTATAAGCGCAGAGAACGAAGAAAAACTAGAATGAAAAGAGAAATGCTGAGTAGATAGCAAACTTGATCTAGTCGATTTTTATTGAGCATAGATTCGAAGAACAGTAGAGCACGATTATGACAGTCATATCAACAAGATCAGCTGCATTTATGATTGATAATTTGTTATCATCATCAGTTCATAATAAAAAGAAAATTATCGAAAATGATTTTGGTGTAAGTTGACGAGTTTCGTATATATTTTCCATCATTATTTTTCTTCTTTTGAAAGATTCAATCATCAGATAGTTATTTACCTAATAATCGACGTAAACGTAAATCATGGACATGTGATGTTTGTGGCAAAATGTTTGATCGACCTTCACTTCTAAGTCGACATACTCGAACTCATACAGGTTCGTTGATATCGTCTGTAATCTCATGTCAAATTTTTAACTCGTGTCTTTCTAAAATTAGAGGAAACATTCTAGATGATTCATTTTAGATCTCCAAGATCAAAACAAATTTTTGATAAGTTCTATTGATATTTTTTTTCTTCTTCTGATCCTACTGAGAAATGAACTCGACTAGTGTGAATCACTCAGGATACTTTATTTATGAATGGTTTTGTAAAAAAAAAAATGTTGTTCAACTAGTATTCCTTCTTTTTTCATTTCTGCTTAAGAAAAATGATCTCATGAAAAGGATGTCAACTGCCACTTTGCAATATTCCACTTCCTCTCACTTCTCAATGAGTAATTAGAAAAGATACTATCGTATTCTACGATCAAGTAAGAGAAGCGTTGTTTCATGCGACACAAATAGATGATATACATATATTTGGCGATAGAAAAAATTACGCTGATAATATCATTTATGTAACTCGGATTCCAACAGGATTTCATTCGTATCATAGAAATTTCTATAAAATTCGATTGTCAAAATAATTGTCTCTTTTCAATTGAACTCGGCTCAAGTGACGAATAATTTTTTTATTCTACTCGATTTCAGGTGAAAAGCCACATGTATGTCCAACATGTGGTAAAGCTTTTTCAACATCATCCTCATTAAATACGCATTGTCGAATACATAGCGGTGAAAAGGTAATTCATTTTCGCATGGAAATAAATCTTTTTCTTTTTTTGTCATTTTAAAATAATGTTTTACTTTCTTTAGCCACATTCATGCGAAGTATGTGGTAAACGTTTTACGGCAAGTTCAAATCTTTACTATCATCGAATGACACACACGAAAGTATGTTGAATATTGATTTATTCGTTTGTTTTTGTGATCAATAGAAAGATAAAAGTTTTCTAGAAGAAACCTCATAAATGTTCGTATTGTGATAAGACATTTGCAACACCAGGTGATCTTCGTGGTCATACACATATACATCAGGGTACATGGCCATTTCGTTGTAATCAATGTTCGAAAGGCTTTTCAAAACAAACAAATCTTAAAAATCATTTATTAACTCATACAGGTATTTGTAATTGTTTCGTTTATATTTTAATTCATTTTCTGTTGGACTTTTTCAACAAGGACGAAAAGATCATAAATGTGAAGTATGTGGAAAACTATTTTCTCTTCATTGCAATTTAAAATCTCATCAAAAACTTCATAGAAATCTACAAAGTTTGTTTTCTATTGAGAAAATTCTATTTGTATTTGAATCGAGAAAAATATTATTTGTCTATTAGATATTCATGAACAAGATGAACCAACATCAACTACAAATGATATAACAACAAATCAATTTTATTCTAATAAGTTTTCTGTTGATCTTCTACAATTATTTACTTCTGTTCGATCATATTCATAATCTTCTAGTCAAACATGAACAAACAAAATTGAACGTTTCACTCTTTCTTTCTTTTGTGTTTTCTTTTTAAATAAAATTTTGTAGTTGTCTAGTTGAATATTATTTCCCGCTACATTTTAAACAGTCTTGCATTAATTTTAAATGACCTGTAATTGGATTTAATTGTTTATTTGTACCAAATAAACCAATGCACGTAATCGAACCACTTTTTATTTCAGTTCGACCAGCATCTTCAATAATCGATGTTACTATTGATGGATTTTTCTTAGCCGTAGATTCAATTTCAAGTAATTCTTCCGTTGTTTTACCACGAACAACAATTTTCGTTTCACCATATTGTTCCCAATAATGTAAAGCTTTTGAATGTTTATTCATAAGTTGTTGATATAAATCTATTGCACTATGAGCAACTTGTGCTGCCATTTTACCTGAACTCATCGGTAGTGAACCATTGACAACAAATAACATTTTATACATTTTGTCACTTTCATCGACATCATCATCCGTACTTGTATTCTAAATAGAAAAAAATTCATAATTGAAGTATTAATATGGAAATTATATATATATATATATAGCATTACGGATTGAGACTTTTGTGTAGATTCAATCTTTTCAGATTGATTGATGGGTAAATCTGAATCACCAAACACCATAGCTAATGCATCTTCTAAACTTCGATTTTGAACAAGTTGTAAAGCCTAGAAGGATATCAAATCAAAATAGTATCCGTTTAAGAAAGATTAGATCATCGGCCATGTACTGAATAGCTTTCAATCGAAGCAATATAGCTAGGTGCGATTTTCACACTTTGAAGGACAAAATCTACGTGTAGTAATATATTCTAAAATAGAATTCGTTTGTAACGGAATAATCACATACAATATCTTACAGATACGATATTCTTAGGGATACAATAGATTCAAAGCTTTGGGATTTAGTACGAGTGAAAAGTATCTCGAGTTTTATAAATTCATATGAGATAGTTTGGATTTAATGTTGCAATTCGGTCTCAATGTAAAACGACTACAATACTGAAATCTGCTAGATTGTAACCAAATCTAAACCAAGCGATAGAAATAATCCTTGGACTCGACTCTATGTGAAATCCACATCTAGTCCCTAATTCAGAACCATATAAAAACTTACACTTAATTCCAAATCTGAATCTAAACTTATTTTCAATTATGACTCACTAGTCCGATAGAATCTTAGGATCTCTATTTAATTTCGACTATTTGACATTGAATCAGTTATAGAATGATGATATCAATTTTTGGATTTATATTTACATTACACTTTTTTCAACAATTTTCCCAAATATTAATACATATCGAGCGTTTACATCACATGAATCTTTATTTCAAAATTATCAACAAAACTCTGGAAAGTAATAATTTCGAATTCAAATAAAAAAACTGATGCCACCGTTTTGACCGGATGCGATGACAAATAGTCGAAATCAAGTGTTTCAGGAAAATCATGATAGGACTTCATTGGAACAAACTTGAAATAGAAGCTTGGTGTAGATCAAGAGAAAACATTTATTTCTATGAAATAGGTGCGCCCAAACTGAACATAAATATAGATGATTAGACTCCATAATATCTTGTTCTAAATATCTATAGAGAATGTATCTATTTGGTCTGTTGAAGACCAATCCGATTTTTAGTATGTATTGATTGTGCTCACTTGAGTCTTGTCTTTCGAATGGAGAAAATCTCATCATCACACTCTTGTTTCTATCAAAAGTTATTCAAACAATGGTCACTCATCGTAATAGTTGAAATGTAAAACAAGCAACACTCACATTTCGAGCTGTTTCTTCATCAATACCCATTTCTATTAAACTGGCAAGATATTGTTCATTAACATCATTGTTCAAAGAAGATATATTCGTCGATGTTTGATCACGTGCTTGTGCCATGATTGAATCTAAAATATGTTCAAACGTTTCAACAGAAAAGATCATCTCAAAACAAAACCCAATTCGATATACAATATAATCAACTATCGTTGTATATGTCGAATTACAGTTACGTGTAAGCTCACAAAAAATTCGCATCAACTAAATCTTCTATTAATGCATCGTTTTTGAATGCTTTGTCTGTGACAAGTATAAGACCGCATCATAAAAATTGCAAGATTTTAATTAATGTGATGTTGATCACATGGAAAAAATGACTTTTCAGCAAATGAAATGAACATAACAATTGATAGTTTTCAAAATCATTAATTAAATAAATCCAGTTGATTTAATTTTTAATCAAAATTAATTCAATGAAACTGACATAAATATTTATTTTAGTCAATGAATTGTCAAACATATCTTTTTTTGTTGTTGTCTGTTTCATCATTTATTTTCCAAGTCACGAAGGACGACGTGAACAAAGGTCTGATTGAGAAAGAAGTAATGATCAAGATGAAAATTCTTGTCATACCTTTTTATCTTTTGGATATTCAATTTCATTCTAATTCTATGTTCATGTATTGAGAATAATACGTGACACGACAAGGACGAATGAATACTTTCATAGTGTGTATCGTGGTTCGAGTTTTGTTGCTAATGAAAAATAGTACAATATCGAGACGAACTGAAATGCTTTCATTTTGTCTCATCAAGAATAGAGTTGAGATTTAGCTGAAGACTATAATCAGCAATCATTCGACTTTTAGCATGATGAATTAAGTTCGTGCCAAACTCTTGAATGAAACATACTATAGAAAAGTCAGATTTACTTAGATGGAAGTATGGAAATTTTTTTTCTTATCGCGTCCGTCTTTTGTAAGTAACAGTTCTATGTGACATTATTCATTAGTTTTAGTTCTCAAAGTCTCATTAGATTGGTCAATAATTTCTTCAATCGAATTCCAACACATTCCTTGATAGTTCCGAATGTCTTCTCGTCAATGATGAAAAACCTAGATGTTCTTATCTTAGAACAAATATGAAATAAGTCATCATATTGTATAGTTAAAATTTCAGCATTGATAACTTGCTTAAATGAAATAATAGTATACAATCGAATACAGAACTTGCAATACATGTTTACACACATTTTGCGAATAGAAAACGAAAACAAAGCAGACTAGATTACTACCATGAAAACCGATTACTTTTCTCTTTCGTCTGCATGAGCAATGTGTAAGATCAACATTCGAAGGAATACGTAACAAAATAAATCATGTTCAACGAAGATGAAAAAATTAGAAAATATTTCGTTTCAGTCTTGAATTTCTCCTACTGAGTGTAGAATCTCTTGTAGACTAGGATAGTGTATTTACAGAAGTGTTTCTATTTCGAACATTTTTAGAGAGAAATTGTTCTACTAGGAAAGCTGTATTGAATTATTATTTTAAATTTGAGTATTTTCACAATAGATGAAACAAAAATCTGAGAATTAGTAACCCATAATTTTCGAATTCGACAAAAACAAGAAAAAGAAAAATTCATAAGATTAAATGGAATGATAAACAATAAAAACAAAATAGAATAGCATTATTCATCCTAATGCAAAAAGAAAAAAAGAAGAACAGGAAAACTTTTATTTTGGAACAGGTACTGTTGTGTGATATCGACTTGATTTAGGTGTATCAATATTTAATGATGGACGTGAAATTTTCGATTGAAATGTTGCAAGAATTCCCGTCGATGAACCATTCGATGAAACATTCCGTGCTATGGATTCATTTAATTTTTCATTAGGAGCAGTCATCGATTTGTTAAGTGTCATCGTTGCAAATAAACTCGATATATTTGATCGACGTAATTGTTCGGTTGATATTGTTTGTTGTTTTGCTTCTGGTAATTTAGTTGTTACTACGGATGTTGATTTTCTTTGATGTTGTGTATGTGTTCGAGTAAAAAATGCATTGAATCGTTTCGATAATGTCGAACGGACTGTATCGTTTGTATCATGTTGAACAATTGATTGTGTTAAATTTCTTGACGTTCGTCGTGATATGGATGTCAACCAATTACGTGCACTAACTTTAGTCGACTGTAGACTAATCATTGATGTATTCATTGATTCATCATTTGGTAATGAAATAGTTGGTATATGATATGTTAATTGAAATGGTAGTGGTGTTAATTTTTCTAATTGAGTCATTATTCGTTCGAATAGATTAAATGTTGATGGTATTGAAACGAGTATTAAAGCATCGGGTGACTGATAATAATATTGAATTATATCTTTTTGTCTGGTAAAATGATAAAGCCAATTGATTAATTCATTTTTACTAGAATGAAGCGAAAACATTTTCGGTAAACTGGGCGGCAGCCATGCTGAAAGCGCAGGAATTTCATTGGATAAACTTATAACTATTTCTCAATCGAGATTGAAAATTCCGAAATAGATTCAATTAGCATCGAATGTTGATTCGAATTTTTAACTTAGATATATATATATATGGATTAACAAGACGAAATTTTATTTTTAAAATAATTCATAAATCTTAAACAACGTTTGAGAATTTTTCTTCTAGTCGATTTATTTCGTGTGTTTCAAGCTATTTTTTGTAAATAAGTTTAATAAATTAGATTTCAGATAATCATTTTTTTTTGTCTCTAATTTATATCGGAAGAAGTTATCTGGTTAATTTTTCTCTCTCCTTTGTCAGTGGCGATTGTTTGTCGATGAAGAAACTTCAAAATTCTTTTCTTTGTACCTGACGAGTATCATTAGGTAATTTTTATCAGAATTAATAGTAAAAGCAAAAGATTTTCAAAAAGATACCGACAAAGTTAGTACGATGTTAATAAATGAGGATTTGTAAAGCTATGATAAAAATGGAACAATGCATCTTATGAAACTCGGACATCGTTTCATTGTAAACAAAATATTTTTCTCTATGGTACCAGTATCAACGAGAACAACTTAGTACATGTCTTATTGTAACATTTTAATAAATCATTTACACATTAAAATCTTTAAATGGAAATATCAGATACTTCCAATATTTTCCTTATCTTAAAAATTCTATTGAACTGTATTAATATAATATCGTCTTGTTTATGTAAAATTTATTGATTTTATATGTCACGTCGGATAATTCAAAATAAAGCTTCGATCGAGAATGAAATATCGTTTCAATATATTCATTGTATGAAACATGTTGAATAGAAATTCACGACAACAACTACTAGCGGAAGAGATTCATTGGACAGCTTTTGTTTCTTAGAGTAAATCATGAAGGATCTTTATATGCTGAAGTATCTCAAAGAATTTGAATGATTTACAGTTCAAATTAGTATTTTTCTTTTTATTCCATCTTAAGAGAGAGAGAGAAGAAAACTTTTGTTTTTAAATAAAACAAATCTATGTATAATTGATCATGTTAAAAACCTAATACAGACAATTTTCTATTTTTAACACTTGCAATTCTAATCTTATCTGTCGAATATATATATATTTCATAGTACCGAGTGAACATTAATCGCAATGACGACAATTTTGAATGTTGTATTTTTGTTTCTCAATACTCTTTAATCATGAGATGTAATGTGAAATATCCTGTGCAGACTTACGAATATTGCACGCTATATTTCGTGGTCTATATCGTGTTTTTCTTTACTACAAGATTTTGAAGAATAGAATTATGGTCAAACAATCTGCTTGGTAAAGTTTCCATAATTTAAAGTATTTTGTAAATTTACAATGGTAAAAAGTGTTTATAAATTAATCCGTAGTGTGAACTTTGAAATTTGATGCCGAAGAAAAATCAAATGATTAAAAAGAATCTTGCATCATATTTCTTTGTTTGTACTCGAAGAAAAAAGTACTCAATATTCGTAAAAATCAAACTTTCGTTTCTTCTTGAATCTATGCTTAGAATTTCGTTTCTACATTACAAGAAGAAAAAAAAACGATGAACAAACTTTAATAGAATAAATATAAATGCTTGAAATCTGTAAAGCCAATATGATGAAATCTGATGTGCCATTCGTTTTGCTTCATGATAAACTTCAGGAACTTGTCGTGAAGCAAATGATGATGAACTATTTTGACTAATTGATATTTCAATAATTTTCCATAGTGTTATTTTTTTCATATCTTTTCGACCATGTTCAAGAATATCTTGAATAACTGTACAAAAATCATTTATAAGTAAAGCATCCAATTGTGAATTATTTTCATTGTTGAGAAAGAATGCCTATGTCAAAAAATACAAACTACAAACGAAAATAGAAAAGTCGTATATTGTTTACTTTATCAGTTTGTTTGATTTCAAATAAACGCGTTATAATATCGATGATTCTTTCTAATAGACCTAAATCAACAGTCGTATAGTGCTACTAGAGAAAAAAACGCATAGGAATTTAATCGTACCATCAATTATCGATGTATTCTTTAACATAAACGATTGATCAATATCTTTTTCGATTGAACTAGTAGAAGACGATGGAACATCTTTGGTTGTTGATTCCGATCCATCGAGCTTGAATGTATTGTTAATTAAAGATTTTTCCATCAAAATATGATTATCATCATCGTCGTGTTGTAAACAAAATTCGTTTGGCGGACTGTCAGTAAGAGAATGACGATGCAGAACAGGATCGATATGAATAATGTCAGCTATGAAGAAAAAAAAAACAAAAAGAGTGTATTGTATCGGATTAGTATAGAAGGTATAAATAACGAATGGCAATGCATATCATCATTATCTTGTTTGGATTAAGTTTCTTTTGAATCAAATAAATAAAAGAAATGAGATGACCCTACTCAAATAACTTACTTTGACATCGACGCATTTCATCATGGCGCATCATTCTTCTTTTTGTTAATCTTTCTTTATTTTCATGACATATAATTGTTGGATTATAAGATGATAAAAGATATTTAGAATTTATTTCTGTTGTACTAACACTTTTGGTTTTTTGTTTTTCTGGTTCAACTAATGATGAAAGATCATATTCTGAATGATGTTCACGAAATGAACTTCGTTGATTATGTTCATTGTTATTTGAGTAAATATTTGATGAATGACCAATGCCGGATGATTGAACTTCATCAATTTTTGAGTAATAATGATTCAATGGAGGAACACTTGAATCCTAGAAAGTTAAAATGGAGTATATGGTCAATAATACGAGAAAAGAATAGCAAATCTATTGTTAATAGTAATCAAAAGATACAATAGCTAAAGTTATTTGCTGCAAATATGTAATAGGATTAGCGAAGCAATAGAAACCTCGTGAAACAATCCAATAATGAATATCTATTTTATTAATTCTGTCATATTCTCTTGAATCGATATTCTACATTAACTTGTTGAGTTAATATCTAAAATTAAGAATTTATTGATACCCAAAGAACATTTTTCTATAGCACAACGAAGTACTTATGGCATATAGTTGTAAGTATTCATCTACTCTTACTTGGTCATGCGCTGTTTTAGGAATGGATAATGATGACTTTTTAGTTTTCGATGTTGATTGAATATCACAGGTATTAGCTCTCGATTGATATTTCACAGAAGATTTGTGATTCACTGTTTCTTGTTGTTGTTGTTGTTGTTCTATTTGAGATGATGGTAAGTTCATCTTGATTACTGTTGATAATGCATTTGATCCAGTAATAACTGCTGATGTTGGTACGGCTGCAAAAGTTCTACGTAGTTGTGGACTGTAGAAAACGCCAAGAGGCTCAGTAGAATGTTTACTATTCTTGTATCTTTTAATGGATTTAAGCGTACGAGGTCGATCAGAATCATGTTTTTGTTGTTGCATTAATGTTGGTGATGATGTTGTACGAACAACATTGATTGACGATGGACAAATTCGTTTCGATGGTGATATTGTATGATATTGTGGTAATTCTTTTGAATATTGTGTAATAAATGAAAGATCTGGCAACGATTTATGAAAAGATGATGATGATACTAAAAATGGTGCTAGGAGATTTTCACAGGATTTAGATTTAGATTCTAAAACAAAGCGGAAAAAAATTAAATTAAATTCAATCGTTAATGACTTTTGATCGCTTGATTTACCTAGGTTTGTAGCTGTTGTATTATGACTGTTCGATGACGAATCAAGAATAGATGTTTGAATAGCTTGATCAGTACTTGAAGGACATGGAATTAATTTGTGTTTATTTATTTTAATATGCTTCGTATGATTTGAAATATTGCAATCATTTTGTGATCGATATGATTGAAGAGCACTTCGACATGATGATGTAGGTATATTAGATTTTTGTTGAAAAATTTTATATAGATTTATGGGTGAGAGTGGTCGAGTTTCTTGTTTTTCAATTTTAGTAGTTATACGTTGATTTTGTTTCATTTGACGCCATGATGTTGATGATCTAGATGAACGATTATTTAGAATTTGTTGTTGACATGAAGTTAACGGAAGATTTGATTTAGAATGCAACATTTGTGATTGTTCGAAAGTATTTAAATCTGACGGTATCGACTTATTTTTCATATGATTAACACAATTTACAACTGTACTGTTCTCGGAATTGGAAGACTTGAGGTTTTCATTTTCTGATTGATGTTGACAATGGGAATAAGTTTCTAATGGCTGTTGGTTTTTATTTGATTTCTCCACAATGGAAGACGTACAATAATTAGCTTGTGTGTCATCATGATCATCCAATGTAAATCCACTATCCTGATTATTTAATAAACTTAGCTTGTTATCTGAAGGTATTGTGTGTTTTTCCAAATTATCATTATTGGATTTATCACGTTGAGTTGAAAGACTATTTACGAAGAGATTTTCTTGAGCATGATCTATTGTTCTAGTACGGTTTGGAAACGTGATACTTGTGATAAGAAAATTTTCGTCTAATTTATTATCATCAATATCTATTGTATTCAACGAAAAAGATGAACATGAACCAGTAATTATGTTTTGTTGATTATCATCGTGGTTTGGTTTGTTTTCACGTTTATCTGTATGAAATGTTTGTTTTTCAATAGTTTTTATTAATTTTTCAAGATTTTCAAGATGAATTGATGATGGTAATAAAATTGAATTAATCATAGAATCATCCATGAGTCAGTGTGCAACTTTTCAAATTCGTCTCGTTAGAAATTACATGATTACCATGAGACAATCAGTCTGAAACAAAAGAAAGCATTGACAAACAAATACATGATAGGATTTCAATAATAATCTCTTGTACCTTGGTTAACATAATGACAAAAACAAATTAAGACAGACGAAAAAGAAAAGAAAAAAATATATATGTAATAATTGCATTAACTCTTTTCACTCGACATCACCATTCTCAAACATACAATTGTTATTATGCATAGAAAGAACAACGACAGATAATATTATGAAAGACGCTAGAAAGAAAACGAAGAAAGAGAAATAGACAGAAATGCGTAAACACGAATATATTGAAAAATATTAGTTAAAATCAATTAAATTCGATCCATCAGCTTGTGATGATGGATTAGTTGACTGAATAGTTGCTGCTCTTGATGGTGCCAATGGATCGAAGCTTTCTAATGGATCATCTTGAATTTTTGTAAATGTCTTCGTTGGAAATAAACGAGCAGGAGCTGTTAATGATGGAGAAAAATTATTCGAAATATTTTCTTGTGTTTTCTGTTGTACAGAATGAGTCGGTCGTAAATATACTCGACTCGGTGTACCATACGTTGCTTGAATATTTTGTAGAAGATTATTAACACAATTATTTGGTATACTTTCATATATGGACGGATGCCGATCGTATGAATTCGAACATGTTTTATTATCAGAACGTAAAGTAACTAATTTTAGAGGAGAACATTCATTGGAAGGTTTCTTAATTTTATTTGGATCGTCTATTACATCGAATTGTTCAACAAGTTTTCCTATTTCTTTTTGTGGTCCACAATCATTACGAGGATCAACACCTTTACCATGAAATGTTTGAACTTTTTGTCGAAGTTCATTTTGTATTTGTTTTATTTTCGAATCGACTTGTGGTGTTGAACGTTGTACTGTAGTTGTGACAGGAGTATTAATGACATTTAGAACAATAGGATCTGGTAATACTAGATTCTATGAAATTAAGAAAAAGAAAATAGAAGATTCTCAAAGGATAATGACAAGGAATATTTTATCATACATAATCATCTGCATCTAGATTTATTAATGGATTACTATTATGTCGTTTAAGTTCAGGTGTTACTGAACGTGACGATGATGTGGATGATGATGATGATGATAGTTGATTCTCATTAACTAATCGTCGTTCAGAAGAAAATAGTGTTTCGTTCGCTTGAAAACGTTCATAAGGTATTGAACTAAACACACACACATATATATATATATATATATTGTTAATAGTAAAGAACATGTGACAACAAAGATAGACTAATGTCAGCCTTCGTATTCTTCCTCAAAAGAGTAGATATCCCAAAAAAGAATATTTTCAAAATAGACTAATACTACGAGTTTTGTTGAACAGAAAAAATATACATCAATATTCTAGAATGAAACTACACTTCACTCAATCTATATTATTGAATTGTTTGTTTTCAGTTTATCAAACTATATATGTAAAGCATTAGAGCTGAAATTTATAAAATCATCAAATAATAACGAGACTTATTGTGATTTTTGAAATACTATAGATATGTTGAAATTTTTGGCCTCCATCACTTATCATTCAAATTTGTGGTTTATTATGTAAATTTCCAAGGTGAAACTGAACTTTTACAGTGAACTTATAAGATTGTAATCGAATTTCAATGCTCTCAAAACGAAGATGTGATATACTCTTCTTATGAACGACGGTTCATCGGTTAAAAAAGTAGCAGTGAATACACTAATATGATTATAGGTGTAAAATTTCTTTCGACAACAATTTTAATTGAGACGTTCTACTTCATTGTTGAATAATTGGTTTCTTGTACATCAAGAATTTCAACCGCTGAGAAAGTGAACTAGAAGTGAAATGAATTCCCTATTTGTATGATGATTCATCAAATCAGTTGTGAAATCATTACAGTTTGTAGTGATATGAATGTTTATGTTCTCTTACATTGCACTCTGTATTATTTATCAAGTTTTTAGAGCATGTGAACATTATACCAAAACGATGAAATAGAAGGCTGTCATTTGTCTGACTTCGAGTTTATCACATAGTAAAATTTATATATTATTTATTACTTGTTATTGAGTAAATCCGGTGAACTTGACTAAAATTAATTGAATTAAAAAAGTATACTTCAAATCTGTCTAATTCTTACTTGTTGCAGATATTTGATTTCACGACCATTATTTACTGTCGGCTAATAATATTAGAATGTGACAAAAATGGAAAAGAAATGAACAATATTGTACGAAGATGACTTACTGAATCTTGAATTTTTGAATTCTGTGCCTGTCTAATAGTATCATTAATCTAATTAGAAGCAATAAAACATAGAATTTTTGTATTTATTCCTATTGTAACTTACATCCAATGATGTTAAATTATTTTTAACAAATGATACTTCACTAGCAACACGTTGCCCAGCTTTATTTATCTAAGCAGAAAATGATTATGAACAATATTTTTGTCGTCCGATATTGAAATGTGAAACTTACAGCTGTTTGAAGTTTTCCAGCTTTATTTTGAACTTGTTCAAATATTGGATTAGCTGTCTAGAAGAAAATAAAAAACGTATTGCCTTAGTTTTCTTTTCTTATTGTAGATAAGAGAACAATGAGCATAACCAGCGAAAATACAACAAGAGCATTTGCCAAGCACATAGAATCTTCATATGATACCTTATTTCTTTCATCTTTTGTATCGATAAGTGATATTCGTCTTTTTGCTTTTGGACGAAATTTTTGTGTGTTAGTACTACTGTCTATTATTGTGCCATCTTTTACATACTATACAAAAACTCGCCATGCCATATAGAATGATCTCTTTTTTGACAGGAACAAAAGAAAAAAAAAAGAAGATCATGCATTCAACTTACTTTTTCCAAGAGTTTATATATCTTTTTATTTGTTTTGAACTAAACGAAAAAAAAATGAGATCTCAATCAATCGAACATTGTTACACGAAAATTTTTGTTATTGTTTCCAAATTCGGACTGATGAAGGGAATTGACCAAAGTGTAATGGTGTTCTTCGATTGAAATCATATTCACTTGATACGCACTATTGAGTAGTAGGAAATTCTAGAATAGTTCTATTTTTCGAATTTTCATTCACGAGATATCGAAGTTGAACTGAGATTGTCAATAGAAAATTTTTTCCATCTCAGATTACTTGAAAACTCCTTCTCAATAAAATTAGACCATTGAAATAGCTGAAACTTGTCCAATTTTCTGTTCGTACTAAGCAACTTTACATATTTCGAGATTCGAAACTATCCTATTAGACAATAGTGTGCATCCAAATGAACATGATCTCGATCGAACAACGGCATGACATATCAGCAGATTCCAGCGTGAGTACACGAACGTCAGTACAGAAAAATATGAAAACATTTCACAAGTAATATGATGCTCGCTGTCAACTATTCGCTTCAGAATGACAAGTTGTAAGGCAAATTTGGTATCATTAATATAATTAGTATTTACCATAGTAGAAATGAAAATTATAGAGAAACTATAATTAGATGTAATTGGAAGGATTATTAAGAGTAGCTATCACACTTATAAAGTGTTTCATATTTGACTACACTCTATATTCTGTTCTCAATTTAAAGTTAAAACCCATGAGTGAGTGTTAAAAACGTATTCATGTTATTCAAGTATGTGCTTGACGAGAAGAAAAGTCAACATCATAAAAATGTAAGTTTTCGTTGAAAGGTTGTGAATCCGTTTTTATCCATAGTAGACAGTATGAAAACTTAGGTTTAAAGAGGTTTTATTCGAGTATTACAATTGTCCAACAGACAGAAAGATGTTTTTTCACTTCTTCCAATAAAAGCGTACAACTTTAGTGATTCATATTTCACCTTATAATTAGATAAGAGAAGTGTCAATGCGAAAAATGTGCACGTAGGCAATTACTTGCAGGTAAAAGAAAATACTGAGGGTTCATGCAAATTTTACTTGCTTGTAGAAAATTTCCTCTTGTAAAAAACTGAAAATGTCGAATTTCAATTGCTGAAATTTATCTTTGTCTAATTTGATTAGAATTACTTTTTTTGTTTGTTGAAGTTTTTGTAAATTATTGACTTCAATATCGAATTCATCAACATCAGTTTCACGTTCTATTTGTGCACTAGTTCGATATCGTGAAAACTAAAAAAGAACATGTACGATTTGTTCAATGAATCTTTTCGAATATTTATTCTATTTACTTGTTCAAACATTTGTGTACTAGCAACGGTAGACATAAATGTATGTAAATGAGTGCCAAGATATTGTTCCAGATAACGGTCACGATCGAAATCTACTTTATCATTTTTAATTACAATACCTTGAGCATAGTTGCCTAATCATTAGAATCAATAGAAAAAAAAAGGTCAAAATCAAGAAAAAAATGAAATTCATTGAATAGCTCATTTTTAAAAACGTTATTTTTTAACTCAGAAAAAAATCCAAATTTTAAATTCAACTCTTTCATGTGGAGAAGCGATAAATAATTTAGAGATCTGCAATATGCCGAACAAGGACAAGATTTACAGAGTTCAAATATCAACGAGGATTGTAAGGTTTCGTTGTACTTCTCCCTCAACAACATTTTACGATCGTACTCGATCGATAGATCAGTTCACCAGTGCATTTATTTCGTTTCGTCAATTTCATATCCAATTGACAGGTGACTTAGAGTGAAACATAAAATTGGCCTTTCACGGATGTTCGTTGATTATCTCTAATTAAGTAACTAACTCGTCGACATCATTTACAGATCGAAGTACTATTTTTCCGATTGAGACAGACTTGCTACTAAAAATATAGTCTTAATATGCGCTACAATTAATTTTAGTTCGTCTATTTTGTTTTTGAATGCAGAGCAATCCAAATGAAAAATAAATAAGAGCAACAATTCGATTGACTCCTTTTTTTTCTGATATCAACTTGAGTAGGACTAGAATGAAACATTGACAAGAAACTATAACCCATCTAGATCATCTTTGCTATTGATTCACACTCGAATAAATACTTATATACATATCACTTCGTACTAAACTCAATCATACGAGGGCAAAGTTTTTGAACCGATGACCATTATGTATTTTACTTATAGATAAATAATAGTCTTCATTTTTGAAAAGAAAAACATACTCACCAATAGAAAATGCCATAGCACGAAGAAATACTCTCGCTAGATGATCTCCAGCTAATCGTGATGATTGTCGAATACCTTTTTTCATACTTCGAATTAAATACTTGGGAAAACATGCCAGATCATCATATTGTGATTCTATTTTTCTTTCATCAATATTAACAATAACGACATCGCCTAATTCATCCATGTTTAATGTTGCAAATACACTTGAATGCATTCCAATTATGTATGGTGAAGAACATTGTACTGCCCATGCCATTGACGAAGGAATTGTAGGTAAAAATAGACATTGCCTTTTTTAATTTTTTGAAGAAAAAATTGAAAGAAGAAAATTACTATTTTTTTTATATTGATCATGAAATATATTTACCAATGCATTGGATAAATTAAATGTAAACAACCATGGACACATGCTGAAAAATTCGATTTAAATATATACTAGCAACAAAATAAATATCGACATTGACGAACCAGTTAACTGAAAGAGTTTCGATGAAACAAAGAGAATACGTCGTTCAAAAATTAAATGTGAAAAAAGATTTAAGATTAATTCCGAACCCAATCGTGTCACCATAACAGTAAAATTACGCTAAAATTAAATTAAAAAAAGACTTGCTTATCGAGTACATTTACAATGAATATCTAATTTTCTTATATAGTAAAATTTTCTTTTTTAAATTTTCGATCGATTGATTAGATCAATGTAATCGAAAATAACTCTTAATCGTATCAACCTTGACATGAAATGTATGGGTCTTGTTTCTTTTTTCCTTTGTCTACTTACTATTGACGGTAAAAAAAATTTCATATTCTGTGACCCTAACATATCGTACATGTAAAAACAGTCGAATGAAATTTAACACACATCATTAGATTCGTCATTAATAGATTGATCTAATAGCACACGTCGCAACAACATTTTTATTTACTGAATTTTTTTTTTGATATTCAAACGACGCTCTTATTTATGAATACCACATGAAGAAAAAAAAAACTCTTTTCTCAGTATTATAATAGTGCTTGGGTCGAAATATTTGACTAGACTTTCCATACAATAGTTTCATTTTCATTCTATTGGTAGAAATAAAATACGATTCAGTCATAAATATACATTGGTATCGAATTTCGACATATACTAAAGTAATGATAAGGAAATTCACAAGAAATATAAAAACCTATGAGCGATATAATCTTAATAAAACAAATCAGCTAGTTGCAAATTCATCATAGTATTACACTCAGTAAATACTATCCAGAATCGAAATAATATCAAAAATCGATTCATTAACTGAAAAATTTTCCGAGTTCAATGTAACTCGTTGTTTCATTTTTACTCACACTGGATAGAACAGAAGGAAGTTTTCGTAGATCAGGTCGAGAATACGTGTAATTCTAAATTCGTTTATATGAAGAAAAAAAAAGTTATAATGTTTTCATCTAATTTCGTTATACCTTCGATAGAATATTGATATCAATAATTTCTTTAGCTTCATTTTTATAAAAGTCATCGATTGACATTAATTTATAATTATATAATGATGATAATAATTGTTCCATCTCAGCAATCTATGGAAGAAAAGACAAGAAAAAACAAACATACAATCTTTATGTATTAAAAACAAGCGTAGTTTAAACGAAGCTCAATTAGCAGCAAGGTTAAAAGTCACATACTAAAATCGGTGGCTGAGAAAGATCCTTTAACTGTTAATATGAATAATTTAACTATGATATAAATGGAAACTTACTGATTTCGAACGAATTATTTGTGATAGATCATTCAAAATTTTAGAAAATGTTTCAAACCATGGATAAAAACTAGAAATATGATTTAGACGAATTTCTAACGTATCTTGTTGAGACATAAAATTTTTCACCTAATAATGCACAAGCAAGTAGATTCCCGATTCGATCGCCGACAATAACCAAAGCGAAATAAAGCAGCACTGGTATCAATTAAGCTAAATGCAAAATGTTCACTTTGTTCATCACTATGAATATGAACAAGAGTAGAAAAGTTGAGTTATTTGTTCACAATTGAAAATAAATCTTACGGTGGTATTTTACTTGGATAAGCAAAACTTGTCACCATTTGAAGACTATCATCGGAAAAATCATTGGGATATTTAAGTAAAATTTCTGGTACTAAAAAAAAAAGAAAAAGAAGATTCGAATGCAAATGCTAACAAAAATAATATTACCTTCATTGTTAATTGGCTCACGAATCTCGAGAAAAACTTCGAATAAATGTTCTGGTGTTTGTCTGAAATAAATGAATTAGATACAAATCCAATGATTTTATTATTATTACTTGATACGAGATTCGATTTCTTTTGTCACTGTACTAGACGCTGCTTTAGAATCAACTGCCATCTAAAAAACAACTAAATAGAAAGAAATCAATGATACTTTCAATGAGTCAATCTTTTTATCTTGGTTACAATCAATTTATGAAAATATATAAAGAAGAAAGTAGAATTTAGAAAAAGACTAATATTACTAATATTATTTAATTACAAGTATTCAGTCTTTATGTGTTGTCCTTAAACGAAAGATTAATTTTATTTTTTTTTAATAAGTCACATCTTGTCAGGTATTCATGTTTCGTTCGTTCCTTCTTTCTTTCTTTCTTTCTCTCTCCCTAAACAATCAACTTTATTCGATTAAATTAAACCAATGAAAATTTCTAGTTGAGACTTTCTTTATCTAATGTGTATATAATATCGATGGAATTGCAAAAGAGCGACATCATCCCATTGTTTCTCATGTATACACAGAACAGGAAAAATGATCGATATGTATTTTCCGTGTCCTCGTCCCTCTACTACTTCGCTGAATTTGAATGGAGTCTAGAACTCAGACTGCATTCATTCAATGATCTATGAAAGACATCCAAGACGGAGTAATAACTTTCATGAATTTTAATGTCATGAACTCTAGTGTTATGCACAATATTCTAAAACTTTATTTATCAGAACATCATTGGAGTCTGGTTTCTTCCATTTCAATCAGTCACCTATCATTTGGCCTAATATTGCTCAATGGGGTGAGTATGTTGTATGGCAGTACGTATGAGTAGAAGGACAGATACGGGTATCGATCTGGATGCAGATTCGGATCGCTTTGATTAGTATAAGACATGTATCAACTAACAGAAATCCACACCCTACACTATCTCAGTTTTATTTCTGAGTGAAAAAAATTTCCTTTACGACGTACTCGAGAAGATGAACAACGGAAGAAAAAGGTGTGTGCGTACTTTATCAACAACCATCAAAGACACATACATTTACTATGAGCACTTGATGATACAGTGTCGCATAATAAGTGCATCATAAAAATTGTTAACAATTCATACATCATGCTCTATTCTTATATATGTGGAGTAATTATGGATTGACAAGAGATTTTCTAAGATATTTTACTAGTAAAACGATGATCAACACTACGACTGATATGGATATAAATTTAGTTCATTTGATTTCGTTGATACATTTCGTTCGAGCACTAGTAAATCGTTTAGAACATACTTGTGCTTCATATTCTGGATTCGATAGTAACAGCAAGTTTCTTTCTCATTAGCAAAGCTTAATTTCGAAGTAACAGTGATCTTTATAATCAATGAATCATTATCCATGATTTACGTGAAGAGAATATGCTCATATTTTCGACAGAAATGAAGAGGTTACATGATTCGTTCATATCATAGATTTCGTTACAATGCCAATGAATATTCATCGTAGTGTCGATAAGTATATGAGAATGATCGGAGTGTAGTTATTTGATACAACACTGGTTTTTATACAAGATGATACTAGATGTTAGACACTATGGATGATCGACCATATGTTTTTCTAACAAGATTCCTTCTTCGTCAACAATGAGAGGGAACTGAATTCACCCATAATTCATATTTAACGACAGAAAAACATATACATAGACCTCTGTGTACGAAACAAACATAATCACCCACAGTCATAATCAATTATGCGCAAACAATCAAGCTGATGTTACTCGATGACATACTATGATAACACTTATAAATAGCGAAAGTCAATATTCATTGAGTCAGAAGCAGAGTACCAAGCAGATCCCTGGACTTGTCGTGTTTTCTTCTTTAGACAATTAAATAAGACGAATTTGTCGTTGAGTTGTTTATCGTTGTTCGTCAGCGAAAGAGAAAATATTGACGATAGGTGTAAACTATTAGAGCTATTATTATGATGAGAATGTTAGCAGTACGACGAAAAGTTGATAAGTTATGGAATCAATTCTTGAACGAATTTTCATACTACAGATTTTCGAAATTATTGCAGATTTTTTCTCTTTCAATTGTAATTCAAACGTAACATGTTACTTTAAACTGTTAACACCCTTTAAAATAAGAAAATATTATTTTGATAAGTAATCTGAGTTAACATTGAACTAATGTGCTTTGAGATCGATCGATTTGCTCAACAAAAATCTCCTCATACTTGAGTATGCATGTAACTTTTTCTCTTACCTCTATCAAAACTGTAGAATAAACTTGCTAAAGTTAATTTTGTTCTGTTTACTTTCTAAGTTGTATTAAGGTGAAAGATATAGAGGCAATGAAGTCAAGCCTGATGAAATTTCCGGTTACTAACTGTATCAAGGAGCAGTTTAGTTGCTATATTAAAAACCAATGGAACACGCTCTTAAGAGCGCCATTTTTATAGAAAAGTTTAACGCTTGAGAGTTGCAGGTAAAGACATTTCTGTACGGTACCCACAACTGCATTCCTTTGCATATTTAAATACCAAAATGTTTTTCTCGAAAAATTGATTTGTTCTGATTATTTTCATTCTCGACGAAGATTCAATAGAGGTAAATAAAACCCGAAAAACTTTCGTCAGAAGCCACTCTGTTCGAAAAAGATAAATTTCTAAGTTTAGTCATTCATTTGAGGTCATGACTATTGTAATTATAGATTTATTGTTTCTATGATCAAAAATATTGTTAAGATATTTTAAGAAAAGAATAGACTACAGTCGACATCATGGTAGCATCGGCGGTCGCTGAGCATCAACAATTGCCTTTTTATTATGATCGAAAGAAAAAGTTCGCTGTTAGAATCAAACAATAGTTCAAGCTAATTTCTTGCCAATTCGACATGAAAGAGAAGTCATACGAAACCTTTGTGATACATACAAGACTTATTAATAGAGAGAAAAAGCTGCGTAGTAGTTCTTCCTAAACTCGATATCAGCACATGCATGAAGTTTAACAGAAAACGTCACTGCAATGTGGTTAAATACAGTAGCACTGATTAAAATATATCGTTTTCACATAAAATCCTACTCTGAACGTACCATAAACTATGTTAAAATGTCGAACCTTTTCAATACGAATATATTTATAATGGACATATGGGGAACTTGTTTTTGAATGAAAATAAAAGAAGAAAAATGAACGTCACAAATCGGTTGTTTTTCTCCTCTTCATCTTTACCGGACATATTTTACACATACTCCCATTCGAATTGTGTATTTCTTTGACTTTATTTAATGTTTTAATATCGGTCTTGTTTTAACTTCATATTCAGAATTGTGAATCGATGTACAACCGGGGACGTAGCCAGGATTTCTCTGAGGGGTGTGCACAACAGTCTAATCCGTCACGCATTCAATTCAAAGAAAAATGAAGCAGTCTATTGTGAATCTAGAAATGGCTTCATTTCCTTTATAAGTAGTTTGTAATTATTTATCTGGAATAAAATAATCTCATAGGCTATAGTCTTTGTTTGACAATGAAATGAAAAAATAAATAACTGTTCACAATGAAGCTAGAAAAGAAAAGAAAGTTCGTTCATGATTTGGCAAAATTGATTCGCCGCTTGTTCTTGGAAAGCATATCCATTACATTGTCTATATAGTTATAAGCTGTTTGCAATATCACGATGTACACATAAGCTTAAGCAAGACCACTCAAACGTCTATCACCAGTACTATTTCGATGCGTTCTTTTTATTCTTTTCATGGTGGAAGATGACTTTTCTACTGTTGCAACAGTCACTGGTAGTATTGCAAATATTTCAAAGAAAGAATTTAAGTTAGGAAAAAAATGATAGTTGAATGTATGCTATATAGTACGCAACAAATAGACTGATGACAATTGTATATAATTATTTCCACTTTTGATATAGAAAAATTTAGAAAATCGAAAATTTTCAGACAAAATAACATGACACTCTTTGGTAACTACATGTAACTCATCATTTCTATTTCACATCAGTAAAACTTAGAATATCTGATTTTCTTCAAGTTCTAATTGTTTGCATCATGAGCGACGCAATCAATTATCATAATCTATTAGCGACAACTACAGATCTTACTATCGTGATTGTATTTATTCACGATGCATAAAACATGGACTGTACCATCGAGTCTGCTTGTTGGTTTCATCGATTTTCTTCTCTGATTTCAGATTCGAAATGCGTTTACCAGCCAATCTGTAAGAAAAATTAAATTTCTTTTGCACTTAACTGTATCCTATTTAGTCAATTTCTTTACAAATCAATGACACCTCGATATCCGAAATGGCAACCTGGTGATCCAAAACATCGAATTTTTTTTCCTCAATTTTGGATGAGAATTGTGAGACCGGAAGAAAATCGTGCGTTAAGGCCTAATGTTGTTCGATTTGAATGTCATATAGAGTAAGAAATCGGTCTATCCTTGTGTTGATAATACTATTTGCATATATGTTTGTTTATTTTAGAATGACTAAAAACGATGTAAAACAATATTTAGAGAAGATTTATAAAATTGATGTACTTGATGTAACAACAATTATCCAACAAGGTTTGAACAATATGTTATTAAATATTTGCTAATAAGTCTACTGCTTTTAGGCAAAGAAAATCGTCATCCAGTATCATCAGAGATAATTGATCCTGATCCAGATCGAAAATTCGCTTACGTATTCTTAGTAAAAACAAAGATTTATTCTTTTCCTTTGTATGATATATATTGTATTTGAACATTTTGCAGAAAAATGAAACATTTGAATACCCTGATATATGGCGTGGTCGAATGCCGTTCGATGAACTTGTCAAAGATGAAAAACGTATGATGTCAACGACTAGTAAAGAAAATCTGGCAACAATGCTGCGTCCTGGATTATCGGATTGGTTTCGTTGATCATAGGTTTTCTTTTATCTTAGTTATTATTTGTACAATAAAAGGTTTCGATTAACAATTGATATTCAGTCATATTTTTGAATCAGGCGAATGTGAATCAAGAATTTTGGATGAGAAACTATCGTTCTTATGCATCATATTTTCTTTAATGTCTTAAGAAGAAACGGTGATCGTGCACATGTGGTTTCAAGATGGATCTCTGAATACAGGTGCACTCGTAATTCTACTTGTGACAACATGAAGACTGACTGTCAATCTTTATTTCCTAAATCATTGATTGCTTATGTTTCTCACTAGCAATCGAAATAAAGGCCAGTGTGTCTATTTTGCTTTGTTTGACAGTTTTTAGAAATAATAACATATTCTCGATTAAAAGAATATTCATTTTTGATTGTTCAAAGATTTTATTAAAAGATAATTCAGTTGAGATTGAGATACATCTATTGCTTCTGATTGACTCCAATACTTCAGAATCTACTTTTCCTTCTGTTATCACTTCATAATTTTAATAAAATTCTTTCGATTACAGTCCTATTCATACTGATGCATTCAATTTTGTACTACTTTTTTAAAGTTGAATGCATACGTTTCCATTGCAATTCGATAAAATTACCATGATAGAGAATTCATAAAATAATAATTCATAAACAGATTTAAATCGAATTTCTAGAATTTCGATTAAATATTTTTAATCATAATCAAATAGTTGTCTGACGAGTTCAAGGAAATTACTGTTCCGATGAATATGAAATTTATTACTCGTTAATTTTATGGATAAAAATTTATTTTCTAATCTAAATAAATCAAACAGCAAGAACAAATTTTATGTAATACGTTTTGAAGCTTCTTTTTTGAAATCCATACAATTTTGAACCAGAGAAATAAACTAATTGAATTCCGATGATGTAGTTCACATTTATTCTCAGATTCATAAGTCTTCAAATCATAGATATGCTTAGTAGTTGTTTACATTGTCTGTGCTGTATTATTTGGTTAACTGTATGAAGTTTAGATTAAATCTAAATAAAATAAACAGTTATTTTTCTCTTTCGCCTTGAGACTGTTTTAAATAAACAGAAAATAATGAAATTTTTAATAAATATTTAATGTTTTTTGTTGTGCTATTACAATAGATCTATACGAAGAAGAAAAATGATTTTGTATAAATACATTACTATTTGGAGTTGAGATTACTCTAAATTGAAGAAAGATGTTGAAATTTCAATAATAAATATTTAATTTTTACTTTTTATGAGCTGAATGAACTTTTCAAGATATTATTTCTATAATGGATAGTTACTTACTGCGTCAATCCTTTTTTTGCCTGCATGACGATGGTAGTTCATTTAAATATACGGCATGCGATTATGATTCTTCGTTAAGAAATTTCAAGATTATTTCGTAAAATCCCTATTGATACTAAAAGAATTCTCAAAGAAAGTAAATATGTTCGATTACGATCAAACTGTGGCACAATTGTTAAATTAGATAATAACTGAGCTTTTCATTTTATTTATAGTTTTATTATGAATTATTAAAAAGTTTTGAAACTGTCCATAAAAATATAAACACATCTAATCGAAGAAAAAATTCCGAGAAAATGAAAGTTTCGTAATAGTTTTTTTTTTCGATTTGAATCCAATCAGTAACATCTTGTCAAGGCCAGGATCCAATAAGCTCTAAGGATACATATTATAGACCTGTTTTCTTCTACGAAGTGAACTGTTTGAGTATTGCAGCATAGAACTGTGTTTGTTGTATCTAACAAACTTCGTCAGAGTGTCATACAAGGAAACAACCTATACAGGAAAACACCTTAGAAGCATAGAATAGCTCGTGTTGTCACATATAGTATGAAAGAAATCCGTACTGGAATAGTGGATTTAAAAAGATCAAAATAATTTCAGATTTCTTTCCCAATGAGTATGAGATGTTTCAAACTTTTCCGTTTACAATTTCGTTATATATTTTACGGATATTTCAAGTCAATTACAGATATATTGAGTGCTTGAAAAAAATTGTGCTACTCCGATTTTTTTCTCTATTTGAGCAACATAAATGTAGAGTCACTGACATCGATATGTCTTCATGATTATTTTTCTAAATGAAATGTCGAATATCTTTGAATTTCCTACGCTAATAAAATAGAGTACCTTCTTGTTCTCAGTCAATGAAAGTGATGCGAATCGTTCTCTTAGCCAGCCTATTGCTTTTCACTTTTTTGTTGTTCGATCATTTGTTTTAGTAATTTTCCTCAACTCGTACGATTTATGTTTATCTATCAACAAGAGTTCAAAAGGCAAGCGTCATCATCCAAAAGATAATTTAGAAAACTCTGATTGGTCTAACCAAATCTGTAGTTGTAGAGTTCCTTAGCTTTCTGATTACTTTGAATATTCTCTGTGAGCCTTTTCTTATCCGCTATCTATTAAAAATTTCGTTTCACATTCTGCTATTTAGACTGAAATTCTTTCCAGAATAGTTTCTCGTATTCACGAGAGGGACATAATTAGATATCCGAAGTGACAAGAGAAATATTGATGACGAGTGAACATTACAATACTTTACTGATATGTTTTTTGATTTCTTCAAAGAAAAATACGATCGTACAATAAGAATGAATTCGTAACTGACAAGTTCTCCTTCGATTCAGAATTAACTATTCATAATAAATTTACTTGAGATTTTAAATTTAATTATGACATCATCCACTAGAGTTTTGTCTTCGCAAAATCTTCATGTCAAAATGGAATAAAAGAATTTCTATGAAACTTAGTTCATAAAATGACCGCCAATTGATTCGATTATGTTTAAATTTCAATTCATCTATTATATTTTTTTGAGACATTAAAAAAGATCAGATTTTTCGAACAATCCAGAAAATTGAAATTCCTCTATAAGATCTAATTATTCAAATAAGTTCAACAATTTGAATAATCATACACAGGAAAGATTAATGTCCTATAATGAAAAAAATTTATATTAAAATTTCTTTGTATTTTCTTCGATGATCATAGTTGCAAAGCTTCTTCCAAGCGATTATGTTCCACCAGCATTTCACCTACGCTCTAAGAGAAAAGTTGTTTTTGCATCAATTTCATCTACTTTCTCAACCTACTTTGTCTAGAGTAGAAATGTGCACTACCTAAGGCAATACTTGCGAAAACTTTGCAGATCGGGATTATTTTTGATAAGTTCTTCAAGTTGGACTCCAAGATACAAATTTTGAAATAAAATAATACTGCTATTGGTTAATGCGATAAATACAGTTCTATACTTAACGTTTTTCTTTGATTTGGATATTTCAAGATCTTCTTAGAATGCGTGATGGCTACTCAAAATATTTCTATGTTTTCGTTCTTAGTTACAGATTTGAAAAATGCAAGTGTTAGTAACTTTGAAAAGACGATAATACGCACGTCTACATCATATTTCAACTAGTCACATCAATTTTATAGCGTCTCAAGACAGTTCAAATCTGGTCATAGCTCAAAGAAGTTAATAAAAAATTGTGTTAAGTCGTATTCTGTACGTATTTTGTATCTTCATATTTATTTCATTTAAATTCGATGCAAATCTTAACTATTATTATTCATTTAGGAAAAATCTCACATTAAATGATCTTAGCTGTGTAATATTTCATATTCATCGGACCTTTTTATGTTCATAAACTTGTCAACAATCTTAACACAATCTAAGAAGAGATTCAATACGATAATATTTAATATGCCTCCTATCGAACAACTGTTTTAGATAATCATTGTTATATTCTGTTAGTGTAGTGTGTGAGTGTTAGCCTCTCTCTGACCAACATAAAGGTCTAGATCCACAATCACATACCCATACAGTCGTCTGTTATCTAAATGATCATAGTGTTGTTTTGGTTTTTTCTCTTATGACAGTGATCAATCCACTCTTCATAGCTGTCTCATTTCTAGTAATGTACTTTTTTCCATACAGTCTGTTAAGGAACAACATAGTCGACGGACCGATATCTTCAGACAATTAAATAGATGCAGGTCAATCTCATAATATGAGTACTTTCATTGAAATTCTCGATTCTAACGTAGACAAAACAGTTACAATGGAAACGATCAAATGTTACCAATACTGTCAGTCTTAGTACGCCATCGTTGTTTCAATTGTCTAGAGAAGCACAAAGTTCTCACTTTTCCCTGCTTTTGTTAGCATAGATGAGAAAGAAGCTTATAGGATTAGTTAGATATTAACAATTACCGATTATATACAGAAAGTATGTGAAAAGTTTTCGGACAATTTAATTTTTTTCTTTTCCAATATTCCAAATAGGGTAGACCTGAAAGATAGGTATTTAAAGAATATCATATGAGTTCTCGTCAAATATTAATTATTTTCTGTTAATATTATCAGTAAGAGAGTATGTCAAGTGAAAAACACACATTAAATGTTAATATAATTTCATCCGATGTATTGTATTGCGTTGAATACTGGCCTAGTTCTGACCATAGTCTCTGATATACTCAATGATAAAAATACATTTGAAGTTATTTTAATATTTAATACATGTACATGTTTTTCAATAGTGAATTTTCCCACTAATAATATCAATAGAATACGATTAATTTATGACGATCATTTGAATTTTATTCTGTAAATAGTTCCACTCAATGCCCACGTGTTTCTCGATCAGGGAAGTGGGCAGTGGATTCAGACCCCCCTCCCCCAATCATCAGATTTGATCGTTTTTTCGTGTGAAATCGAGAATTTTTGTTCGATTCGTTAGCAAAAATAGTATGACTACCACCAAAAAATTCGGTGATTACCCCTGCCCTGCTCCCAACATTCATCGGCTCGGAGCATTCCACCTTGTTTCATTTTTTACACAATAATGCAAATAACTGATTATAATAAACACGTACTAACACTTAACTAATACACTTCTTCGTACATTGAAACTTCGTTAGTATAAATGGAATAGATGCATTCAGAGATTTTCTCCTTGTTTTAAACATGTCACTTATTTGTCTACAATTGGTCATTGATCTGTTTTCTAGCATAAAAATTTTACCACTTTCAGCACGAAACTTGAATTTTCAATGTTGCTGGAACATATGCAACTTTTTTCTACGATATCTCACTATATGTTTTCAAATGAACGCGTACTATTAGAGATTTTCACCTTCGCATTAAACAAAAATAAAGTAGTTCCTTGCCACACATGCTCGGTGCGTATCTGCTCAACGAGCACAAGAGTTACACTTGAAACTTCACGATGACGTGGATTTGTGTGATATCGAATAAGTGAGATATGTTTTATCTATTCGTCTTAGCTATAATATTGGATTACATAAGTTGCTTGTGCGCATACGCACATGGATGTTGTTTTTCTGGCATGAAAGAAATACCATTAACAGTTGTCCAATATGTTACGAACATTCTTGCTCTCTTTCATAGGATTTAATCATGTTTCTTTTAAACTTTTTATCTCTATCATCATTGATTCTGTGCATATAGGGTGTGCATATGCATTCGATAATGGTGCATACTCGATTGAAAAAACATTGACTGTGTTCGTTACATATTTTTCATTAAACAACATACAAAACGGCTAACGGCCAACTAGCATGATTGAAGTTGAGCGCTCAAATTTTCGGAGATGAAACAATAGATCTTGGTCATTTAAAGTTTTGTATAGGTTTTCATAGATCCTGATTTGATCTATCTCGTTTTTTTTAATAATTACGAAACTAAATCATGGTTACCAACCAAAATTCAGCTTTTTCATATAACAGTAGCTTGAGAAGGCTCTTTTTATCTTATCGTATTCATTAACGGAAACATTTTTAACATTTAAAATAGTACTGGTGGCTTGAAATACAAATGAACATTGTTACTTTGATGTACGCAGCTAAATTTTTAGACCTGCGAAAATCTTTTTGAAAATTAATGTTTGTGCGTTACTTCATGTTTTGTCAATTGTTCACTCATTTTTCAAGCTGTGGATGCTTTCTCTTGACCAGAATATAACCCTATCTTTCAACTATAAAACTACATCTCTCAAAGTTCATGAACATGGAGTTGTTGGCAGGATTTATCACTCCTTCTGTATCACCCAAGAATCGAGAGCCTTTTCTGTCTGTGAGTTACCGACCAGTTTTGTCCTCATAAAATCCAAGCAACAAAACAGTTGAGGCTGAAATTTTCATATATGATAGAATTAGTTTACTTACATATTTCTTAAAAATTACAAGTCTTTTCCTTATACCATTCTATAGATATAGTCTTTCGAAGTTGAAAATACGTCTGTGCGTTACCTGCGTTTTGTATGACATGTAATCAGTTCATATTTAATTTCATTGAGTTTGTCTGTTTCTTTGTAGCTAGTCTCATTTACAGCTTTTTTACATCGTTTGTATGGAATACATATTTTACTAGCACTTTTTAAATCCAATATCAATTCGAATATTTTCATAATGAATGGAATTATTCGTTAAGTATTTTTATATCTTTATAGAACATTGCAATTTATTTGAATTTAAACGAAAAACATTATGCAGAATTATTATTTTTGTCTCTTTTTTGTATAATGGCGTTTTCCAGTTACTTTTTACTATCATCTTGAGCCTTCTTTGTACCAGTATCTGTTGTTTTTTCTTCTAATTTTTTATCTATATTGCTGATTTCTTTTTCAATAGCGTCGGCAATTCTATTACATGTAAATGCGGTAGATTCGCTGTCAGCATCTTCACCGACTTTCAGTACCTTGTCCAACGATTCTTCGTAATTCTTCTTTACAGTTAACAATAGATCTACCTCCTGAATAGAAAAGATACATCGTTTAACTTGTGATTAGGACTAAACCATATAATTATTTGCTCTTTAGCGACTGCTTCTTGTTGTAGCTGTCTTGACATCAAGATACCTTTTCAATTTCAAGTGATGCTTTCAAGAGAATCAATATGAATGTAAGTAGCTTACACATAGCACGTCTTTTATAATCAGAACTGAATTTATCTTGAATAAATATGAATTTTCGACCTGTTTATTATTTGTCATTCATTTTCTTGATAATACCGAATGATACTCGTCACAAGTTTGGCATGATTTGTTAGAAGAAATTTAAATATGAATCTACAATGTATTTCAATAGAGTTTAGGATTACTATTTTGCTATTCATTTATGATTGCTTTATCAACAAAATTCACAAATATCTCATGATTTCAATCATAACTCATCTAAAAACAATGTGATTATGCTAGAATACATTAATTTTAAAATGACTGCAGCTACCTTCACAACTTTTAGAAATAATCATTTCTCTTGGCAACTCGTTCACTATCAATTATAGTGAATTTGTGATCTCTTTTTTCTTTGGAATGTTAGAAAAAGAAGACTTCCACATTTATGATCTTGCTCGCTGAGTCTTATTTCCATTTCTCTCGCTGCTTACTTACATGCATAACGATGACCTCACACTGGCTTTCTTGTTACCAATGCAATATCAACTCCTCTATCCTTCTCAATTGCTTCGCTAGCATAGAAAATGTTCATTTATTAAGCTCCCTAATTCTCCTCTACTTTTGATCTTATCATTTCTAAAAAGAAATTAATAATGCTGAAAAGACAGAGAAACGAAATAATTTCAAAACTGACATAGAGTTTAATAAAACACCCGGTATTCTTCAACAAAATGTCTAATTTAAATATATCAACTTCCACTTCCACGTACGAAGGAATATATCCAAGTGATTACTTCTGTTCAAAGTCATATTTTTTTCATGGATTTGACTAATAGTACAGACAGAAATCCTAGAACGGTTCGTATCATTACTTTTGAATTTCAAAGAAACAAAGATAACCAGTTCCTTTAGAAACAGTATTATTACCGTATGTATCAAAACGATGGTAACATGTTTTATTGTGTACATATCTCAGCTTAGGAAAGCGTTAGTTTTCACGTTTTGTTTTAAGATTCATCGAGGAATGCATTACATAACCGACGTGAACGAATTCCTATTGTCAAAATAAACAAAAGCAACTATTCAAAAAATGTGTATTATGCTCAATATGAAGGGGAAATAGTGCTGTCACATCCTTTTAAATTTGAAGTATGGAAAAAATCATTAGAGGCAGATAATAGAAATTTATTTACACAAGTCCTGTAAAGTCTTTCACAACAAATCTAAAAAAGCTTGAAGATTTTATCGAATTCCCAAGCCAAGATACATGTTAAATAAAAATATGTTACCAACATTTTGACACATACGGTAATAGTGCCATTTCTATAGAAACGTTTTATCATTGTTTATGTGAAGCAAAGTAGCAATCGTACGAACCATTTTGGCCTTTTTGTCTACATTATGAGACCTTACTATGAGCAAAATTAGAGTTAGAACAGAATTTAACACTTGGATAGTTTGTCTCATAAATCTCTATTAGTCAATGAAATTTTGATAAGGCGATAAAAACTATCCATCAACAGGAACATGGCAACCTCTCATCAAAATTGGTTGTTCGCCGTGGTAATATCAATAAAAACCTTTGTTGACATAAATTTGCCACGAATCGAGATTAGAGAAAACCAGTTTTTCTTTGTAGACTTTTATTCAAATCTGATCTTATGTGAAATTTTCTTTTCGACTTGCCTTTCAGGATTTGTCATGGCTCCAATAGCTTCTTTTCTCTGTTGCAGTCTGAACGCCGTCATAATCGTAGAATCCCATAATGGTGTGTCGTAAGAAATATTAGAATGTAAAGATGTATAAGCAGAACCCTGATGTAACATGTGACGATCTTATCTGTATCCGAGAAAACTTCTGTCTCGAAAGCAAGGGGGGAAAAGCAGACTTCTGTACTTTAGAAGTACAGAAGTACCAAGAAGTACAGACGTCTGCTTTTCCCCCCTTGCTCGAACGACAGGATACGATTTAGGACTTCGTCTTGGTCATCCTGATCATTATCAGATGACCCTATTATTAAACGTACTTGGCTGACCGTGAATTAATTGTATAATGAAACATAAAACTGCTTAGATAGAACTTGTTAACGAAGAAGAAGACATCTATTCAAAATTAAAGAAAAATTGACTGCTTTTTATGAATTTTTTTGTGAAACATGACCTGAAAGGAGTGGTGAAGCGTTTACTGTAAAAACTTTGCACTTCCCTTCCCACAGGCCGATACGGGAAACTTCACTAAGTAATTAGTTAACTAACGGAAAATCTTACAAATATATTACTAGTAAATCATCAATTAGCCGTCACAGACAGCCTCCAGAGATCATCACACACTGTTTCAGATGTCTAAAATGGGCTATCACAGGTGATGTATAACCAGCATCTAATTAAAATACAGATAAAGTCTTGTCTTGTTGAAACGCTATGATATATGCTATATAATGAGCATGAAATATGCACGAGTCCAGCCAGAAATGACAGATTTTACCGAATTTAGCAATAATCACTCTATCGTGTTTCACATTTTAATCCCACATGGATTGAGCAAACGGCTTTTTACTACCTAAAATCGTTCGCATATATTTATGATTTTTCTTTCTTAGCTAGTATTTTTATAAAAAAATATTCATTTAAATTGTTGTTCATAAATAGTGATTGTTTTGAAAAATGTCTATATCATTCAACTTACCCATCTTTTGCAAATTCATCCTTATTTTCAAGAAGAAATAAAATAATAGGCAAAATTAAAAAGATCAGAAGTAAGAGAAATGAAGAACGTAGCAAGAGAACAGTTTCTATGAACCCAAACATATTGAAAGATAGAATGATTCAAGTTTTGCTTTGAGTAGGTGTACATACACATACGTTATCAGTTAATCCACTACTCAAATTGGAAGGTATTCGCTCTCTACAATGCGATGGAAACGAATGAATACAATGTATTTTCAAGCAGTAAACACGAGTTATTTTTGTTTGTTTGTTCGCCTAAAAACGCATTAAAAGTTCACAATTTATGAACTATTCAATGAATCTCTAATGCCTTGCTTTACAACAATTATTTTCTTCGAGCAACATCAGTTTCATTTTTCTTTCTATTCAATATTTATCTTTCGTTGTTCAATCAAACTATTGTATGATAGATGCATTAAAGTTGAACCATTGGAAAAAATGACTTCGCTTTGTTTGAGCTTCTTTTCGTTATCTGACCGGTTAATTCAGTTTTAATTTGCCCATGTTGCTGAACCTATACTAGCCAATCGACTGAAAGAGAATGTTAGATGAAATAGAAGAGCCCGCGCTTAGCAACAATTAAACAAACATGAAGTAAGTTTCATTCATGTGATAAATCGACAAGCACATTGTAATGAGGCTCATTATAGATTTTATTACAAACTACCTCCGATTCCAGCAAAATAGTCGATAATTACAATTGAAAAATTTATTTATAAGAAGAAAAATATTGATAAAAGTTTTTAGAATGAACCATTGATTTAAAAAACTTCATACGTTCCAACTTAGCACAACTGTGACGCGTTGCATCACGTGTAAAGTTCTCAGTTATAGTTTCTAAATCTTCGTAGTAAATTTCTAATTCAACAAGACGTGGTAAACTCGTATTCGTCTCAACCAAAAATTGCTCCATATAATCTGTATGTGCACACATGACCGAGAGATGAGTAAGACGGCCAAACTCTATAGTTGGGTATATTTGACTATTTCTGTCTAATTGATTCGATCGTTTGTATTTTTGAGGCTGTTGGTTGATGATACTCAGATTAGCTAGTAATGGAAAATATTGGGCAATTTGAAGAAAAAACTCGTGCTCGAATGGAAGTAGCAAATCCCCTAGCAACAAATGACGGACATTTGAATAGAGGCCTCTAGAAAAGTTGTTGCTGATCTGAAGCATCTCATCCATCGTGTATGGAAGAGAATAGACGTGAGACCGAGCCCTGTCGTCTGTATAATATTCTATATAACATGCGACTTGACCGTATCTTTCATTGAGAAATGTACGCTGAATATCATCATTGGATTGCCGATTTACTGCATCGATGACATGAATGTAGGTAAGAATGTTGAAAGTAAATTTTTGAAGTCGTGGCATATGAATAAGAATTTCATTCTCGAAATGAGTGCCATCTATAAATGCGGACCGTTCAGCACCACTGAAGTATAGCATAAGTTGTTCGAGAGATGTCATTCGACGAAGCAGAGGCAAGACATGACTATCGTATACTGCTAGATGAGTGCACGAAGTCATCGAGAAAGATTTCAGGTGAGTGAGTGTCTTGAATAAAAATACTAATCAAATAGGCAGAGGATTTTTTTCCAAATATGCTTACTGTATTGCCAATATCTACTGTCGAGGCTTGAATATTGTGGATTCTTACGAACAAATTACGTAGACAAGCCAGTCGACCATCAAGTAGATACAAGCAATCATCCAATGTGCCCACATTTATACGCAAGTTAATAATATTCCGCAAGAAACAAGTCATAGGGGGTAAATTAATGATTGTTAAGCGTGGATGTTGTTTCCAGAAACTAGCTGGACTACAATCTAAATCGACTAGGTTGGGAAACATCGATAAAATGCGTGCATATATGTTATTGTTCAAACTGACAAATGATGATCTCAATGAACTTTCATCAATTAGAACGATTAAGTGTAAGACTTGTCTTTTGAAAAGGTGAGCAAATGGTGAATCATCTAAAATGAATTCATAGAATAATTGATTGGGTAAATCGTAGAATCTCAAACTATGCTAACGAACTGATAATTGTCTTACCAGTAAACAGGCGTAATGCTGACCGTTGATCGAATTTAACTAGAGTCAACTTCCATAGATGAGGATATTTCCCAGCACTAAGAATACGTTCTACAGAGAGCGGCTCGAGTGTAAGACATTCAATATTTTGTTGTATTTCAGGCAATATGTTAGAACAAAATCGATCGACCATTGTAGCAGGTAGCGAACAGTTATCAGCGTTTGAGTCATTATTGATCAGTTCAACAGAACGAGTATAATTGACGTCACAAACCAAATTATTGTGTTATGTCAGAAGTGTTCCCCTTCTGCCATAAGACGGAACGAATGATACACACTCCTTTCTAGTACAGTGGTTAATACGTCTGCCCGGAAAGCAGGAGGTGCATGGTTCGATTCCATGCGAGAGGAGGTTACTCTTTTGTTCCGTTCTGTAGTCATACCATCACGTTGCTGTCTCGGTGATATCAGATGAGAATGAGAAAGAGAATAAGAGAAATAAAGACATAACATATTGAACCTTATATTGACACCCACAAATGAATGGAGTACATCGAGTTTGCTGAGTTTATTCAAAATTATGAGCAGGATTTCGTCGGGTAGATCCATTATGCGAACTATTGACTGATTCATACTTGATTAGATACATAAAACCATAGTGAATAGCGAAAACAATGCACTAGCTTATATAGCTAAGCTACGAATACAAAGAACGATGAAACAAACGAATCAAAGGGAAACACATCTGCGAAGATGACATCTGCGCTAATGTTGAGAGACGGGTTAGTATATCGAATTGGGATAGCAATAAAATGTATCATGTACTCTATTAAAATCTTATGCTTCATATTTCTTCGAAGTGAGTTTCACTCCCTAAAATGTCGATGTAATTTTGCAGGTATTATTCGAAATAGATGAAGCGAGGTAATCTATGAAAATGGACTTGATAAAATATTGCTTTATTAACCGTCTTATTTCCAGTCAAGTAGAATTATTCATCGCTATGGTTACAACGTGTGTATGTTCGTGGACACTTTTTTTCTATTTTTTCAAAATTTCGAGCAATTATTTAATTATCATTCGGAGACATCAATTCCGTAAAGAGTAAGACTAATTATAATAATAACTCACTATTGATAGTTGGTCTGAAGGTTCAACTATGAGAGATCAATGGGTATGAGTTTCTTGTGCGCTGTATAAAATGCAGATAGTAGCTGGTTGCGTGCTGTTTTCATGTAAATCACACAATTTTACTGATATATATTTGCCGCAAACACAGCGCCATAGGATAATTATAAATGGAGCAGGTTCGCCTTATCTTGTTACGTTGTACGTTTTATTTTGTGAAATACCTGCTTTCTACAGAAACTAATTTATTTACATATGAAATACAAATACTATTAGATTGCAAGATATACATGACGCTCATCGCTTTATTATGCATTGCTTTCGGATTAGTTGTAGAAAATATTGATGTATAACGATAGAAAACTTGACGGGAAACTATTGACGTTCGAAGTCAATTTCTTAGATCAAACTTGGTAGAAATTGATTAGTATCACCTAGTTTTTCTAAATTAAAGGTTACGCTAGATATAAATCGACTGCAATTAACGAAAAAGATTAGTTTCATTCAATTCTGTCTTTTAGTTGGAAGTATTGATATATGTTCAACGTTGAAGTTGGTTGGAAAATGATTTCAATAAGAAGTACATATGTGTTAGAATATAAAAATTTTTCCTTTATTTCAGTCAATATTTGTTCTCACTTTGGCCGAACTATCATGTTAGAATCATATTGGTTTCATATGATGTGGCTGCTCAGATATACATAGAATTTTAATTCAAATACTTTTACATGGACAGAACAAGAAGATAGTTTACTTTAGTTATTCGCGATATTTTGTCATTCGAGTCTATTTTATCGTAGTGCTAAGTGGGACAAGGCCTTAGAAATATACTTCTTGTCTGGTACATGATCATAATCATTTTCTGTTGTCTTTGCTGATTCGAACAATGAACAAGGGCAAGAAACTTCCATAAAGCAGAAACAGTTTCGAAAAGCTAATCGCTCTTTAGTCGTAAAAAGAGATATAATGCAACATGAAATCGACTAACAAACAAGAAGATTACTCGATACATTTAGAGTTTATTAACTTTTAGCTTCAAAGTATAGCTTACGTATCAACACTCTAATCCATACTTGCAAAGAGAAATAGTAAGTCAAACATGTCGATAATCTTCAATGACTAAACTCTCAGCAATTATGCGAACACACGAAGTTCACAACCAACTCAAATCTATCTTCGTATCCTATTTACATGTCGTCCGTCTGAATAGTGAAGTATATCCTTAAAAACATTTCATGTGCAAGAGCTTGCGTCTTTTAAAAAATGTAACCACCATAATACACTATTATTCTTTGTGTTCTGCGGATTAGTGTTCACGCGTTGACGCGGGTAAACTATTATACATCTGAATTTCACTAATTGGGTAGTGACAGTGATCAATGTTGAGGTTAATGATGCTCGAAATCCATACCCAGTTAAATTGATACATAGTAGCTGAAATTAACAGACCGCTCGCTCATATCGAAAAAAAAGATTTGTTCAATATCCAAATGAATATGAATCGTTACGTCATGCACCTAAATACAATGAGATGGACGCATCAGACTAATATTCGCACTGATCAACATCCGTCCAAGTTAGGCTAAAATAAACAAGAAATTGTAAAAATATCAAAAGAAAAAAAAAGCGGTGCCATCTTATTTAAGCATGAGTCATGAATTAAAAAACTTCCAATCATTCATCAATGCGATCAAATAGTAAAACAACTTGACAAACATTTTCACCATTTCGTATCACATTACACGATGATAATCATTTTAACAAAAAGAAATTTACAGATAGGACGCGTTTTCGCTCTTCCTACTCTATATTTGTATAGATTATTTTATATTTTATTCTCTTATCGCGCTGCTTGGCCGGTCAGTACCAAATCTTATTTATTCAATTTTTTGGTGACGTTGTTTTGCCGATTTGAATAGAAGATCATCAATATGTCCTGGGAAATCTATATATCAAAATGATAACTGGCATGGAAACTCGAAAAAATATCAGCATTAACTTCTATACCTCGAATAACCGTAAGAAATCAGTTGAATAATTCGACTTGAATTATTGAATGATCAAAATACTAATACCTGATAGAAGTCCCGGTGGTTCCAAAATACCCACTGATAAAATAACTTTATAAATAGAGCATTAGTCTATCTAATCTGCTAATCTTGTGAGTTGATCTGTCGAATGCTTATCCCTTTATTCAGAGCCATTGGATTAGTCAAGGACAAGTATGTATGAGTGTTGTGAGAATGTGGGGTATAGGTGTGACTGAGTGATAAAGAGAAGACTTACTTTGATGCCTACAATCACCCATACTCTCTCTCACATCCACAATCAATATGGTTTGCGAAATACAACAACAACTTTCTTTGGCTGAACGATTCATCATTCATCGATCATCATATCATCGCTTCGTGTCACACCGTACATACGTATGTCATACAGTTATGTGTGAATATGAGTCGCCACTTGTAAGATCTCAATCAATCATCCATGTGCCATTTCTATCGAAGCCGAAGCCTAAAACTCAATAGAAGATGAGTGACATGTGGATGGTTGTGCCGTTGTAACAGTTGATGTTTATCATCAGACAGTTGAAAGAACATCAGTTTTTCCTATTGAACGATGCTCAAAGTCACTTCGTTAAAAACATCATTCAACGTCTAAAAAAACTCCTTTAATTGAGAAGAACATCGCGTTTCAATTGATTTAAGTCAATATTATTTATAATTTTATGCTTAGTAAATGATTGTTTTGTTTGAAAAGAAGCACTTTACCATCAGCTATCATTACTATTTAGATAATTTCTAATAGATTTAGTCAAATGCAAATTCATACTTATATAATTGGTATTCAATCATATCCATGAGTATTCTCTAATTATTTTTTCAAGAAAGGAAAATATTTCATTTTTAAACAGCCATAATATTTATCTGAATAAATATAATTGTGTGTGTGTTTCATGAACTCATTATATGAAACGAAGTATTTTCTAAAATTTTTCAAGCGTGTTTTTTATTTTAATAGAACTTCGAAAGCTTGTACAATTTACTGCTATTCAAGTTTGATCCTTTAGATGTGAATGTGGCAGTTACTCGGGAGAATATGCATAATTTCAGTCACAGTCACGGCCAAACCTTTCATATTAATTTGTTTTGACATCAGTAGATTTCATTGGACAAGAACGCACCAAGACAAAAGTCCACAAAAAGAATTTTCAATATCTGCGTCTTTTGAGATTTAGCATAATGCAGAGCCTTGAATTGACCGATGAGAAATGTCAGAAAGCACTGTTGTATAGTAGTAAGAAAAATAAAAGTAATAGTTTTTTCTGTCGGCTTAGTTAGGTTTGAGTTATAGGTACATACTAACACTCACATACTCTCACCCATACCCCGAAAACCCTCAAGTAGCCATTCTTCTATCTTGTGGTGAATATATTCTCCTTTTTTAGAGGAAAAAAGAGTATGCATAGCAAGAAAAACATCCGGTAAGATCAAAAGTGAACAGAAAGTGCAACATAAAATGGTTTCAATGAAGACAATAAAGCTGAATTACAATTTAACAGACGATCAGAAAAGATAGATTATGAAAATAAGACATGAAATGAACAAGTTTGACTGGAGATGTTAGTTTTACAGCTCTCGGGAGCTGTGCTCGATTTCAATAGCTCCGGTCATATCCACCGAGAGCATGCAAACTCATTTGAATTACCTTCCGATATGAAAACACTTGTTTCGTTTTTGGAAATCTCATTTTTGCTTTAAAAGTCCTCTTTACTTGTCACTGAAATATTTTGTAAAAACAGTGGTTACGTCATAGAAATTCAGGTTCTCAAGCGCTAAGATGGTGAACAGCTCTAGATCCTGCCCAGTGAAAATTATTTCGATCATAACCAGCTTTTTATGAAACAATTCAATAGAAAGTCCGATTTTTCCGCTTAATAGTCTGATTATAATCAAAACATTTTGCACTGGGTGCGAGTTATAGCTGAATGAGAAGCTCTTGTATGCGACCTGTGAGAGTTGTTGAACCATTAGATTTATAACATCTAATAAGTATCTTTAAATTCTGCTAGATAATACTAATGCCCACACTCCTATTCATCTTTCTTATCTACCAAGCCTGAGAAAGTATGTCATGTTGAAATTTGACTGCTCGACAACTAACGACAAGTGCATGCATGTTGCTAAGCGCTACGAACATCACTAGTAAAAACAGAATTAATTGTATGCACTATTTTTCACATTCATTTTACAAAACTATTCTTTCTGATTCAGTTACCGATAGCAATAGCTTTTTTCATCTTATTGGCTCATTACATTTTTTATATTATTTTATTTCCTCAAAATACTAACGTCATGTTGGGTATTTTTTCTTCGTAATTTCGCAATAATTCGATTGCGCAAGATCACACGTTAATATAGTGAATACAAACTGCTACATCATCAGACATCAACATTTTTCAATAAAAGTCTATCCCTTTTTTTCTTTCGGGCAACGAAGTGACTTCAATCATCCAACAATAATTCGGTTTTTTTCTTTGTGTTGTTACGGAACTCAACGGTTTTTAATGCATTCTGATTTTAGATATTTTCAATGTACTTTAATTTTACTTTAATTCATTTATGAGCGTCAATCAAACAAAATCAAAAACAATCGAAATAAATTCCAAGTCTTCGTACGCGTAAGATATAGAAAAAGACATTTTTTTTCTCGGAAGAAGTCAACATTAAACTAAAATGCACCATTAGTCGATTCTCTTCCATACTCATGCAGTTTGTTTGTTTTCTCAAGTAGTGGAGTAAGCATTGTGCACCCGTTTTTTTTCCGGCTCCATCCTTTTCTATACATTTGATATGGGAATCGTATTGATAAATTGTATTGTTTTTTAATGTGAACAGCCATGACTAAAACAAACATGTTTCTTAACTGATCAGACAAAAAATTTTAAAGTTTTTAAGACGTAAGCTTTTTTTGATCGTTGCCAAAGCAACTGTCGTCACTTCCACCTCATTCAAAAGCAGAACATTTCATTAGCATGGACGAAAACGGTTAAGAATGCATAATATTTTCTTGAATATGATAAAATAAAGTGGTATCTTGAGATCTGGTACAATGCAAGATCTTGAGTCCAATACTCTATGCCGATATGAACGCACATCATCTAAAATATTAATATTCATAGACCACTCGGATTATTTATTAACATGACAAGATCGATTATAAAATGATGATATGCTTCAAAATATGCTACTAAAAAAAGGAAGGATACTTTTTCTCCTATATCTTATCAGATTACAGCTCAACGTTTGGTTGTCGAATTCAACTTATCTCTCTAGAAATAATAAACATACTGCACAGATCTGAGAAGCAAAATAGATATTTAGAATATGATCGTTCCCTCTATGGATACACTCAGTTCGAAAATCTAACGCTTAAAAACTCGTTAAATCTCTTAAGCAAAACAAAACCCTTTCATAAGAACTCCTTTTAAGATTTTATAATTACCGTTAAAATTATAACGCGTTTTTACGAGCTTTCCTGATGATTTCTCTGACCAGAGAGTCTTTGACCTTTTGCATAACCCTTACCACCATAGCGGTGTGTCTTATGTAATCATATTGATATTAAATCTTTTTCTAAAAGAAAGACGAATATTGAAAAGATTTTATCCTACTAAATCAATTCTAATATCTCAAAGCAAGCAGACAAGCAACTGTTTTCTTCTCTTAATGAATCTTTGCATAAATAAATCGACAGTCTACTAATGGCCTGTCCATCTATTCTAGGAATGACGTCAACCAGAGTTCAAACATGGCAGTACATTCGATGGAACCAAGTATGTCTATTTAAGAAATAAAGTGAAATAATATACCAATTAATATTACCTTATTTTAGACGGAACTATCGAGAGTGATTGGACTGAAATGGTTGAAGAATTTGATCAAATGAAATTGCACGAACTACTTTTACGTGGCATTTATGGTTATGGTTTCGAGCGACCATCTGCTATACAGCAACGTGCAATTAAGCCATGCATTTTGGGTCAGTAAATACCATTGGTTGATTATTGCACCGATTAGGAATAAAATTTCTTTCAGGGCATGATATAATTGCTCAAGCACAATCAGGTACGGGAAAGACGGCTACATTCGCTGTATCAATTTTACAACGAATCGACATGGAATTAAAAGAGTGTCAAGCACTCATTTTAGCGCCTACGCGAGAATTGGCTCAACAGGTATGGTATACAGAGGTTTTCAACGGCGAAAACCAATTTTTCATTGTGTGTAGATCCAAAAAGTGGTGCTAGCCCTTGGCGACTATATGGGCGTCACATGTCATGCTTGTATCGGTGGTAACAGGGTTCGTGATGATATCATACGACTTGAATCAGGCGTACAAATCGTTGTTGGTACACCCGGTCGTGTCTATGACATGCTCCAACGAAGAGCTCTTCGTAAGTCGTTAACACTTGACATCGATCTTGATTCTTTTACGACGATCGTCTTTAGAGGGGAAGAATATCAAAATAATCGTCTTAGATGAAGCCGATGAAATGCTCAACGAAGGGTTCAAAGAACAAATCTACAATATATTCATGCTGATGCCAGAACATATTCAGGTATGACTAAAAATGGTTTCTTTGTTTTTAAAATGTTTTGCATCATGTTAGACTATTCTTCTATCGGCCACTATGCCCAGCACCGTTCTCGAAGTAACAAAGAAATTTATGATGAATCCAATTAAAATTCTCGTCAAAAACGAAGAATTGACTCTTGCTGGTATTCAGCAATTTTATATCGAAGTTCAACGTGAAGTAAGTGTTCAATCGTCACTTGTCATAATTTTCATTCAATCAATTTATCATATATTTTGGTTTTCTTAATTATTAGGACTTCAAGTTGGACACTCTGTGTGATCTCTACGAAACAGTGTCCATTGCAAAAGCTGTCATCTTTTGTAACACTCGCCGACGAGTTGAATTTTTGAGAGACAAATTGACAGAGCGTGATTTTACCGTTTCTGCTATAGTAAGTTTCTAAACGTTATATTTCATCAAACACTCGTATGTTCAAGTTTGATCAGCGTCCATGTTTTATATATTCAACTAATCATAAAGTCTTTCACAGTTTTTCGATAAATCAAACGAATATGAATCTTTTGACGTTTTTCACAATGATTCGTTCATGACTGATTATTTTTTTTCTTCTTCTGTAGTACGGTAACATGGATCAGAAAGAACGTGATACTATTATGAAAGAATTTCGTTCTGGTTCCAGTCGAGTATTAATTACAACCGATTTACTGGCACGTGGCATTGATGTTCAACAAGTCAGTGTCGTCATCAATTACGACTTACCAAACAACCGTGAAAATTACATTCATCGGTATGCGTTTACTTTTAAATATTTGATATGAAAGAGAGAACATAAAAATTGAATTCGTTTTTTCTTTATTCAGGATCGGTCGAGGTGGTCGATTCGGTCGGAAAGGTGTCGCTATTAATTTTGTTACCGACGAAGATCGAAGTTTAATGCGAAGCATCGAACAATTTTATAATACTACAGTAAAAGAGATGCCAATGGACATAGCCAATTATATATAAAAGGCGAATGCACTTTTGCGTTTACGTCAACATCACTATGACTTACTTTTTTCTATCTAGCCTCCGATTGATGAAATTTTTTCTATAGTACAATAATTAACTCATTGATTACTAACGCGTTCCTCTCTTTCTTAAGACTATTTCCTTCATACTATTGCTTCTGTATTTCTAATTGTTTTAAATAATTCAATATAAATTCTATTCTCTCGTCATTTCTTTTTTCTTTTTCAACAAACCTACAAACAAAAAATGTGAACAAGCAATAATTGAAGTATAATATTTCATGTAGCTAAACTAAATAGATGTCAGTGTAGCAGAGATTGCGTATTGTTTTCAAGCTTTTAATTGTACGACGAGCTTCAGCGAAGAATATCTATTGGAAAATCTAATATCAATCAAAGTTTGCTCAGAACATTAGAGTAAATTGTATTCCTAGATGCTTCTGGGACTGAAATATTCCGGAACATGCCGTGTACTTCCTTAAAAGTTTTGTTGTCACAAGAGTTTTTTAAGATTAAAACAACGCAAATAGATGAGTGATTCTATGATACATTTCATGAAGATGTTTCGTAAATCGTTCAAGTGACAAAGTCGCCATACAATCAAGTTCTTCATGTCACAGTATTGATTAAAATAAGAGTGTTTGCATTTATCCTAATATGAAATCATACGCTAATATTCATTATGATTTTCTTGAATGAGTTCACACAACACGAGAATTCGTCCAATAGTTTAAAAAATCAATAAGAAAAAATATCTCTATATTCCCAGTGCGGCCTAAGAAAAATAAAATGCTATTCTGATACAGTTGATTATCCTTGAAGAGAATTTCTGTAGTTTATTTAATGGATATTATTTAAATGAATCTAAAGAAGATGGTTTATGATAGTGTGTTTGTAGTGCATTGAATTTAGCAAAATCTAATCTTGAAAATCTCAAAATTTCTAAAAGCATTGTTGATTTTTTTCTATTCACTAAAGATTTTTATTTTGAATTAGAATGATATTTAAAAAAAACTGTATGCATAGAAAAGTTCTCGAACTGCAATATATGTATTTATTCAGGAAAACGACATTCCATCCATATTTCTTCACAACATTTTCAAGGTAGCTTGTTTGACTTCCCTTTAACTCACTTTTAAGTTACGTTTTCGAAGTAAACAATCTAGATGTTGAATTTCCCTCTTGGTTATCTCTGTAATTTCACTGATTAGTTTAGCTCTCAAAACTTTGATAAAGTTTCAAAATAGTGCACAGATTTGATGTGATACTATTATTGACTACCAGAGTCAGATCTGTCATCGTAATATGAGATGAAAATAACTATCACAACTTAATTCAGCAAGAGAAACTAGTCCTCTAACTGATATTTAGTCTTAACGATATCACAAACAGTAATATATATCAACCTTTTTATGACATTTCGACGAGTACCTATCACATAGTGACTGCTATTGTAGCTACCCAGGTCAATCAAAACGGATATCCGTTACGGACCGTTGAGTAGACGTAGTTATACGGACCGTAAAATCATTAAAATAGGGCCGTATTTTCACAGTATACGATCCTTTGTTACTTTGCCCAGAAATAGTACAGTATACGGAGCCGTATACTGTGAAAATACGGCCGTATACAGCCCTATTTTAATGATGTTACGGTCCGTATAACTGCGTCCACTCAACGGTATGTATCGTTCGACCTGGGTAGTGATATTACTTCTATCAGTGATGAATATACACATTGGGAAATAGATACTTAATCGAACAACAAAAGATTGCCATAGTCTAATCATAGAAGTTTTCATGATGTTTTTCGTTTGATTAACATACAATATAAAGGCTTCCAGTGTCTTATCTGTCGAAATTTATTCAAGTTAGTCTAGATATTAATTAACTACAGCAACTAAGCAGGAGTAATAATCAACGAATTCAATTCACTAGTTATTGTTAACTTCGAAAAAGGAATGTTAAGAATGAGTTTACGAGATGAAATTTCCGACAGAATATTACAATAAACATCTCAAAATCATGCTTCAGAGAAATGTTAGAATGGCATTTTCTTGAATAAATTCAGCAAAGCTCAATATTAAATGATAAATGCTTCTTTGAAGTTTCTGACTAAGCAGAAAATTTAATTTTTTTCTAATATCTATGAATACATGATTGTTTATTAGTTGGCAAACAACAATGGAAATCAATGACAATGCAATTACTTATGAACTCGCAGGGTATCATATGAATAATACATAATAAATTTTCACTGATCACTCAATAATTGAAATCGAACCTCATTGAACAATATAAAATAACTTGTCCACAACAATATGGTATATAATAAGTGTTCGAGCAAAACACAACAAAAAGGTTTTAGCACAAAACAATCAGTATCCATTGAATAAAGTTAAATATCTGAAATTATTTCGAATGAAAAACGTTCCGTTACAATACAATGTTTACATTGTTATAATAGTAAAACAAATAGTTTACGATATATTCTTCAAATTCAAATGAAAAGTAACCATTCACAACGGGGAAATATTCAAAGAAACAAAAACTCAATTTTCTTAAGACTAAAAGCAATTTCAATAAAATATTTTCTAATCTTTATTTATTCATGATCTATATTCTAATAGATTATATCCAATACAAATTTAGGTTATTAATATTATAAAGAAATAAGTAATGGAAGTATTTCAACATAGGTCTTTCAGAAAAAAACCCGATGTACGATCAAGTGTGCTATAAATTTTATTAGCACAAGTAATAAATAAAAGTGCTATAATATTTATTGGAAAATCCATCCGTATCGTTTTTATAGCGTGAATACTTGTCTACTAAATGTTATAATGAACTAAATTGTGAGTGAGCCTTAAAGTATTTTTTCAAAAGCTGTTGTCAACGTAAGATAAGTTCTCAGTTAAAAAGTCAATGAGAAGCTGATATATAGATGAAGATTCTGCATTTTAGTTTCGATTCGTAATAGTGAAAATGTAAAAATTGACAAGACATTTCTAAGCTTGTCTCTGTGCAGAACATTTCGTTGATAATACTCTCTTATTGTTAGTTGAAAATGAACAAACATCTGGAGTCAGACATTTCTTATCCTCTGTCAAATAATTCTCATACTACTTTTTTTCCTACCCAAAACATCATCATTTTTTGCTCTTTTATCCTGTTTTAAATCCTTCGATAGTGCTCCAGAACACAAAGATTAATAGCCGTGAAAATTTAGGTCACTAAGCTCTATCATATTCAATATATGTTCATTCTGTTATGAGAAGCGAATATTGTTCCTATTTCTGTATTCTACAAGAGGCTGAAAGTAACAATTTTTAAAGTTTTTCGTCCGAAGAGTTTCAAATAATTGATCGATATACACCTATGGTGGACTTCAGTTCAGACGGCTATTCCCAAAAGTTCTTCTTTGCACGAAGTTTTGATGTTGGTCATCTTTGTGTGTAGAAGGAACATCGAAAAGTTGAAAGCTACTCCGACAGTCACCATAAAATTCGTTTATATTATTTTCACTCGATACGTCACAATTTGTTCTAGAACATGCTATAAAGGATGTCTTCTGAATGAGCAGTGGTCACCTAAATCCGACAACGTCCTTTAGTTGCATTATTCTTCCCATTTGTAGCCGATGAATAAAATCCAATGTCATCAAATGGAAAAAATATTCATTACATAATATCGATTGATGTGGTTTCAAAGAAAGAAGTATTAAAATTGAAGATCCATGAAAAATTTAATTCATATTTCAAAATTCATGACCAGTCAATACATTATTGCATATTCAATTACAGATTCCAAATAATAGTATTGATGTGAGTGAGTTTTCACAACACAAACTATTAAAAAGAGCATTTGAAAATAATCATAGTGCTTATATGCATGTATAAAATTATATTTTTTCTCATTTTGTTTGCAATGATTATTTTAGTATCTCATCTTCCTATATCAAGTATGTATAGGAAGTCGATTGAATTAATGCAATACTTCCTAGAATTCGTTCGAATTCATCAGAGCTTCCGATCAAAGTGGTTTTATTATTGATTGTAATGTAAAATTAATCGTCTTCAAAATAACTTAACTCAATTATTGATTACTTAGATCATGCATTTTGGATTATTACCATCATTTCAAATAATTCATAATACGCTTTTTTTCTTTTCTGGCTAAAATTTGAACCTATTTTTTACAATCGTTGTTCTATTATTTATTTCGAAGAATTATAAGTGAATTCAAAACATTCTTTTTCAATTGACTCATCATCACGGTGACGGGAAAAACAGAGAAGACAATTTTTTTTCAATCTCTCACATATTGGCTTTTCCATGAACCATAAGAATTTAACTCAGATAGAGAACAAGTGAATGAAAATGTCAACACAGAGAAAACGCTTAATCTTTCGCAGTAGAAGGCAGATAACATTCATTCCATAAAGTATGAAGTAAGCGAAGTGGACGAAGAATGGAATATAGTTGTTTCTAAACATTCAAACCGAGCCCCGAAATCCACAGCGAAAATTTCTCAGTCAAATAATACTAAATCACAGTTTTTAACTCATCAAAGAACAACCGCTGAAGGAGTTCATTCATATTTTGGATTGGAAAAAACTGAATATAACTTGAAACCACCGTCTAATCAAACGCTGCCTCAACGACAACGAGAGACACACAAGCATGAAATATGACACCAGATTCACAAAACAAAACAATGCTATAAATGAAAAAAACAAGAAGTCAAATTTACCATCTTTCAAGATAGAATTTCACCACCAACAAAAACCACCAGGTATACACGCACTCAACGATCTTGTGAAACACAATAATGGATTAAATATAACTAGAGCATTCTACTCCAAATAAATTCCATCAAAACATATACTTTTACTATTTGCCAATGATACATCAACTTATGAAATTCTCTTCGACAATCGTTCATGGGCGAGCTTATTGTGATTTATCACTTCAAGTTGTTTTTCCTCGTCGAACACCTATTTCTTATTCTATTATTGTAAATCGCATTCGTTGTGATTGGTACATTGATACGGTACAACCCCTTATTGTAGAAAGTTACGCATCAACAAATCATTTCACACGCATATTTAATGATGGTCAGCCTACTACACGGATCAGAATTGATTTCCATTCTTATGATGATGTTCATTCAATCATTCTGGATGGAAATATTTACATTGATAGTATTCCGTATACGATTACGACTTACAAACCGCTAACAAAAATTTAGCGTTGCTGTAAATGTCAACAGTTTAAGCATAAGTTTCATACATGTATGAGTGAACCGAAGTGTTACAAGTGTGGAGAACTTCATGCTATTAATTCCAACTGTTTAAGCACTATCAAATGTGTCAATTGTGCTAGTTTTCACGAGGCAGGAGTACCTGAATGTCCGGTTAAAATATCTTATCGTAAAGACCAACGGCAACAAAAATCTACAAGAGCAATACCTACATCACCAAATATTACCGACCTAGCTTCTTCTACTCGCCTAAAATCGAAATATTTTGAAAACCATTCCAACTTCTCTTACTCCCAACATCGACACACCAGAAGTCAGTCAATCCTTAGTATTAAAACAAATTTATCCATCAATTATCATTGTTAAAACTCTCAACGAGGAAATAAATAAATCACACGATGTTATTGTAGAACGACTGACTCTCATTGTGCACAAATGCGAGGCAGCTACTTAACAACATCTGACAACACTAGATATGGTTAAAACTCAAATTATGCGGTATCTTATGCATAGGTTAGAACTTTTCGCCACTTCATACGATATACTAACTGAAAAGAAAATGCTCTGAACAGCTGATCAACAAAATACAAAACTTTCATTGTCACGAAACGACGCACATATCAATAATACGTCATCTTTCATTCCACGTGTCACTGGGAACTGATCCATCTCTTCTTCGTCACTAATTCGTACTAAAGCTCGATCGAATTTATTGTCATCACTTACACCTACATATAATCAATCACAATCAGCATCATTATCCCAGCCAGCACTTGGATCGAATCCTAGTAACAACTTATTTTCAGACAATCAGTATTTTCATGGATGAATCCGCATGACACAGAATATTATCCCCCCAATGTCTATTCGTATCGATAAACCATTGAATGACTCTGAACCTTCTCTATTTTCTTATTTAAGTACTGGTTTTCATGCTCAAAAAGCTAAAACCATACTCCATGAATGGGAAACTTCATTCACATTATCAACACTAATTAGAAACTGGTCAAGTTACCATTCACATAAGTCATCGCACAAATCTTCGTTTTCTTTGCTACTCTAGAACAATAGTAGCTTAACTATAGTCACCTTGAAGATCTCATTCAATATATTTGTTCATACTATCCGAACTGCTTGAGCACTAACAGATCTTCATTGTAACAACAAGGTTCATCATCGCATAGCTAGTTTTTTCAAATTACAATATAATATTTACTTCCAATATGAATCAAATGAATGCGCAGGTGTTTGTTTAGCAAGTGCACATCAGATAACTCACCAATTCATCCCTCAACTCAGTAACATAAAGAACGTGATTTCTGTAGACATCTTTAACAAAATCTAACAATGCACTATAGTGTCGTTCTCCACCTACCAGCCCATGCAGTATTTCCTAGCATCACTCTTTACAAGTTGCATAATCATAATCCCAATCGAATTTTAGTTGGTGATGGAGATCTAAATGCTCGACATCCTGAATAATACGATGTGATTATGAACACGAAGGGTTGTTGACTGAACGAATGGATTAATTCACCACTGAAATTGATAATATGTGTAGCAGGAGATTTTAGAATCCAGTTGAATTTAAAATATTTTATTCTTTTATGAATATTGCGACGAAGTCATTTAATAAACTTAATTTTGTTCCCAAGTTATATGAGATACGTTCGAGGAATGTGTAATGTTAAAACAAATCCTTATTTTGGGATGAATAATTAACGTCTTTTTCCGATGATTTGAAGACAGAATAAAAAAGCACAAAATATATTGACATTTAAATAATTCGGAAATAGGGACATTGGTTATTTTTTTCTCTAGCTGAATAAAAAAAAATTTTCCCTTTGTTTCTTTTCATGTGCAGACATAGAGAGATTGAATTTATTTTCTTAAGTTGTAGTGAAGAAATAAATTTTCTCTTTGTTTGTTGAAATATGAGGGGTCTTCGGAAATACAGCCATTGAATTGATGTTCGTTGGTTGAAGTGAAGAAAGCGATTCTCTCTTTCTTGATTGCGAAGTGTGGAATATTTGGATACAGGAGGGATTGATTGTTTTCTCTTTATGAAAAGACAAACATTTTCAGTTTGTTTATTTTAATATGTGGGAAATCCGGACATAGGAGAGATTGATTCTTTCTTCTCTATTTGAAGAAGGGACGAAGATTTTCAGTGACTTTATTTACATGTGCGGGACATTGCGATAGAGAGACATTCAATCTCTTTTCTTTAGTTGAAGAAAAGAAAAGATTTTCGCGCTGTTTGTTTTATTGTGCGGGACCTTGGGACATTGAATTTATTTTTGTTAGTTGAAGTGATGAAAGGGATTTTCGTTTTCTTGATTTCGAAGTACAAGACTCGAGCTGCTGGGATGGAGACTGCAGATTTTTTTAAGTCGTCTGATATGGAAGGACGGTAAATTTGTTATTGTGATTTTAAGTGACAGTAATAAAGAAGTTTCTTATATGAGTCGTCCATTCGATGTTTTATGATCCATAATCGTTTTGGTTAATAAAATAAATAAGTTAATATAAAAGAAACTTCATAATTTCTGTCTTATCATAGTCGTTTCCATAGGGACGAAGATCGATAGTTTAAGCTTAGATTAATAAAAAAATGATAACAAAAATGTTAGATATTAGTCGATTCCACTACAGTAATCAACGATTAAACTAGGATAAATAAATATTTATATGATAATGGAACATACAGTAACGTTCATCGACATCGAAAGTCGATTCACTGGGCCCCTAGACTGATAGGAGTTATGACTAGAAATGCAACGACTGGAGAGAAAATTAGTTGTTTGTGTCAGAATCTGATTCTGAAATTTCAAAGAAACGAGTGGATAAGTTCGTTGGAGACACGGAGCTACTCGAATAAGTGAACACGAAGCAAAAACATGGCGAAAATGAAAAAGTTGCAACAAAAATCAATGAGAAACAAACAAAGACAAAGCGAAAAACGAAGATGGCCAGTAGGTAAACTACGGCTTAGGAATGGGGGCGGATATCTCAAGTTCCCTATGCCATCAGAAACGTGTTTCAAAAATCATGTCAGGAGGCTCGAAGGTTTTCAGAGGTCGGGAAGAGGGGGGCAGTAGATCTCACCCAGCTACTAACTCGCAAGATTCGGAGATTTTGGGATAGTAGCCTCAAAATACGATAGGGGGTACATCCTGCATCAGCTCCGTCACTGGGAGGGAGTTATTCAGGGTTTCCACCCCATGAATTCAACCACCGTGTGCTCCATAAACATTGTCATTTGTCCCAAAGAAATGGTCATTTGTGCCACAGAAACGGAATCAGATCTGCATAATCAAAGTGTAACGTTTGATTTGGCATGCCAAAGTTTAACATATAAGTCATACATCCAATTTCATGGCAGCAATAAAATACTTGAAACATCCGTAGTAAGATTTACTAGTAACTGGTTTAGTCTTTGAAAGCAATTCTCGATCAATAAAAATTTTAGGTACGTTTAAAATAACTAGCTATACAGTCCAATTCTTAAGATGCTGAGCGTACCTTCAATCGATAAAGATTCCTTCTCCTCCATTATTCGAAATCACGTATCAGCAAAAAGGCATCGAATCTTCCTAAAAGAAGCAATAACAAATTCAATCTTAAGACCAAGAAAAAAATAATAAACTCATCCTTTCGGATAAAATTCTTGCGTTTGAATGTTTATAAATGTATAAACCTGGTGAAACCGGTGGAAGCTAGTAAACAATCATGTTAAAAACGTAAATTAAGAAAATAAGTCATTCTTTGTAATGAATTCATCCATTCTGAATCCGTCAAAACAAGTTATAAATTTGGATCGACGGTGTTTTTAGGATAGAATTTCAACATAGCGACGTTTTAACTAAATTGTGCCCTGTTTCAACGCATTTTTTTGAAAATTTTCTATGACAAGAGTGTAGTTAAAAACGATTTATTCGTGTAAATATCTTGAGAATATACGGTACATATTGTTGTTCGTCCAAGAGAACGAAAAAAGTGAGGAATATGTTATTCTTCAGTATTGAGCCACGTGGTACACCTGCAGCAGCGTATGGAAGAACAGTAAAAAAGCAGGGTTATTTCTTTGTGTGAAACAAAAATCCAGAAAAAAAGAAGTAGCGCCGGGAGGAGTCGAACCTCCGTCTCGCCTTTATGAGAGGAGAACAGTTTGTCAGCGGACCATTTCTGAGTCATGAGTTCGACAAACCTGTTGTAACGAGCTTTAACCGTTAAGCTACGGCGCTGTTGATTATCTCAGTGAAATTCGTCTCCCATTAATTTTTTGAAAACGTCAAAGTTATTAAGACAAACACAATGGAGCTGACTCTGACAGAGGATTTTCACGTGTTTTTGAGACACACTGGTGTTCGCTTGAGTGTCACTGTAAGTCTTCACATCAGGCACATCCAGGCCCACCTACTCAGAAAAACATGTATTTTTCTACATTTCAGCCAAAATTCAATCATCCAAGAACTCGTTCTAACAGTTGCGGATAGTTTTTTAATTTTAGCCTCAAAGGCAAAACTTCAGAATGCTTATATGATAATATAATGAAAACCAAGGTATTAAGTACTAAGCAACAACATCAACACAATGAGTGTAATTGCATCCACGAATATCTTTACATTGAGTATTAGCTCATTTTTTATGAGAGTTAGGAGAGTGAGTAAAAAAGTAGAAAAACGACCAAAACGAGAAGAAAGAAAAAGGAATGAAGTTAAAGGAAAAGAAAAACATTAAAATGAAACAGGTTTTAATAAAAAAAATAGACAATTGGTGAAGTAAAAGAGAAGGAGGAGAAGATGAGAGAAACAGAAAGCAAAGGAATATTACGTATATGTTTCGAGGCGAAAGAAAAGAGAAAAAATGGCATGTCTTATTCAAGTATGCCACTAGTTCATTTCAATAAATGATGTCCACTTTAAGGGAGGTGACTCGTGCCGTTCTATTAATATTTCTACACGATTATTACGGAGAAAACTGACCAAGTTGATCCATTGTTCTTTTATGGAATTCATCCTAAATAAAAATATCACTACAGACGAGGAAACGACCAAGATGTCTTGTGTCTATACTTTTTAGTCTTTTTTGGATATAGCGTTTAAAGTATAATTCTAATAAATTTCCGTGGTTCTAGTGTATAGAATATGAGCTGAGACACAGGGACTATGGTGTAGTGGTCAAAGATCAACAAGGAATTTCTCCTCTAATAATTGTTGATGTGATTCGGGAAACAAGAGAAATAATGAAAATATTCACAGAAATTCAGGGATTGTTGATGTGAAGAAGCATTGCCTAAGAGCCTTAGTAGACATAAAACGTTTTGTTCTCAACTACACTTTAGCTTTCCCAACGATTGCTGAATGTCTCCTATACATCTATCAACTTTTGGTATCAAGGATAGTTTACTTCTCCAAGTGAACGCTATAGGTATTCAAATTCGTGTACTAATTTGATTCTTTGTCCATTCATTACACGGCTGCTTTTGATACGTTTAGATTGCTTCGATGCTTTTGAGTATACAAATATTCGTTGACGCACTCAAATGTCTTAGTGTTCTAAATAATTAATTAAAGGCGACCTGATGAATGTACTCCAAAGCATTGAACTCAATCACAATGGAACAAAATAAAAACGTATGGACTCAGATTACTACTTTTGAGGAAGACCAATTTTTATATAAAATGGTTCTGATGACTTCTCACTAAGTACCATGAACGCTCTCCTATCTTTTAATCAAGATATTATCATTTTTAACATGCTAAGCGGTAAATCTAATTTCCATAGCTTAGTCAGAAGAGCTGCATGGGTCACACGATCATAAGCCTTGTGATAATCCATATGGATAGCTTAAGTCTGGATATTTCCTGCCATCCAACTTTTTACCTCTTAATAAATCGCTACATCTTTTGTGAGTAGCAAACATCATGAGCAAAATTTTGGTTGTTCTACTTGTACTATATGATTTGTCTCCACCCGCAGTATCTACCTCTAATAGATATTAGTTTTTTGAAAAGTTTCGAATGTGCTGCAAGTAAGAAAATTGGTCGTATTTCATCGCATTTAGGAATACCTGCTTTTTATTTATTTATAGTCACTATTTTTACTAATTTATATGCGTTCGAATATTTGTATTGGTTTAGCCAGTGGTTAAAGAAGTTAACATAAGACATTTCACATAGTTGGGAGGAATTCTTTTGAACTCGTAATTCGAAATCTGATCAAAAGTGACTGATCTTTTAGCTTTAAGAACCCAAATGAATCGTCGTATCTCCTAAATGCTTGTTTTCTACATTATTTCGCTAGAGTTTGATAATTGCTCTGACACTTCATTGCATTCAATGTCAATTTTCACTGCATTTGCATTTGCATAATCAATCAAGGGTGTCTTGAACTGTTCGCTATAATGCTTATGCAACTCTTTCGTAATTTCGTCGTGATAAGATAGTACTTTATTGCCGCTCAGTAATCTATAAAAAGGTAGTGCACGAGATTTATAAGCACGAGACAAATAAATCCGAAACATTTTATTCTTCTTATATAGCATGTGTCTGAATTGTTACTAAATCGTGTTTCCATTGAGTCACTTGATATTTTCTTATGTTATACTTCATTTCTTTTGGTCTAACCCTTAGAAAACTGCTCTTGTTTCCTCACATAGATAGCTTCTCAGATGTAACTGATAATATGTATTCCGTATTTTTCTTACTTCTTTTAATTTCTCGGTAAGGTGATGTGGGTGGGGTGTGGGTGTAATAATGATGTTGATTTGAATGTCAATGCGAAAGAAAGACAATTAAAAACAATTTCAATAAGATTTAAAAACGTTTTAATCATGAGTAGAGGTAGCACTTTAACTTTACTTTAAACTTAAAGTTAAAGTTAAAGAAAGTACACTTTCAAATTTTACTTTTAAAATATTAAAGTTAAATTGTTTTCATATTTCCAATCCACATGTACAATTTTTAGGGTTACTCTGGTATAAAGAGGGTATTATGAATGCCAGGTTTGCTTGAACTCTATAAATTCAATGCGACAGGCATATTGACATACTCACAATAAGTTTTACTTTGAAAGATTCTACACTGTTCTTTAAAGTTGTAAAATATGTATATCATGCTTTCGAAATTAACGTTATACTGCTCTCGTATTAACGAACTATTGATTATTCTTTTTATAATGTCACTTTACAATTTTTAATACCTTCTGTTCCTAACTGAACATACTCACATAACTTCGACATCGTCTGTAAAAGGATAAGATGAAAACCTTGGATATTCAACCTATAATAATTACACTAAATATGTTACTTCAACGAATGTAGATAGCATATACTTGGGTATTCGAATCTGTGGCAGAATACAGATAACGTGCCATAAGCTGTAGAGGGATATAGCTGTAGAGTAGTATGGCGGTAGGATGATAAAATTGGAGTGTTATAGCAGTAGAGTGATATGGCAGTAGAATGGTATAGCGGTAGAGTGATATAACTCTAGAGTGGTATAGCGACTTAGTGGTATAGAGACATAAAGATGAAATCATCGATGTCGACGATTGGTGCGGATACGGGTGAAGCATGAGCGCAGGACAAACTTTTTCATCTTGCTTTGTGATCGCCTTTCATTCTGCTTAGTGGTAAGAGAGGAAATTTTATAAAATAAAAGTAAGCCCTGTAATTTTCAATTAAGTAATACATGTTTTTAACCGTTCCAGTACCTTATAGTAAATCTATCTAAGGATTTTGAAATATTCTGAGCATCTATTTCGTATCATTTTAATCTGTTTCAATCTATAATGAGATAGAGTACATTTTGTTGGTGACAACATACTAGATTGATTGAAGATATTAAAAAAACACAACTATCGCATATTTATTTGACGTTCTTTAAAACTATTGTTTCACTGATCCTGTAGAATTGACAAATATTTGATAATATTCAAAGTAGATACCCAATACAAAGAAACGTTAATGTTAATTAGGCTCATATAATACAGCTGAACATCTAAAAAAATATTTCATTCAGATAATGTTGTTGTTTATGATTCTATCTCTATGAATGAGTATTTATTTTCCCTGCAAAAAGTTTGAGTTTTACTAAATTCGCAGAATCGTCGTGTGAAAAAGACAAGTTTACTTACTTGATACATTATGCTATAGGAGTAAAGGAAATTTTTTGAAACAATATTAGCCTCACTTCACCGTAGCAGAGTCAGCTTTCTATCATACACGAGCGTGAAAATTTATTAAGGAAGATTTCATTAAGATTCCGTATATTTTCAAAATCTTTCAGTTGAAAAGATTTCTCAGGAAGTCGAAGCATTTTCAAGCATTTAGAAAAGGACCTTTAGGATTTATTAAAGTTTCGACATAAAGCTGAACTCACATTTTTACTATCTTCACTTCCAAATCCCCAAAACTAGTCTTACTTTAGTTTTAACCGACTAATTAAAGCCTTTATTTTCGGAAAAATCAATCAATTAAGGAAGGGCCTCGAACTACATTCGATGCATGAAATCTCTCTTGGGTTATTTTAATATAACAGAGTGTTCTAATACAGAAATGAAGATCGAATATCCAATAAAACCAACGGCAATTACCAATGGACAATTAAGAACTAATATGTATCGGTCTTACTTGCATCAGGTATTGTTTTAAAATTTTCACTTCACATTTTTGCCTACCACTGCTAAATCTACTAGGTGACTGAATTCGTAACCGGATCTGATCAACCGAAAAATTCTAATTGGATTTCTGGAGACACAAATGGATCCGACGGATGAGCCATATTGTTATCTCTTCTTTCTTTCATTATATTAAACTAAATTATCCGCGAGAAAGGAACGCAATCGTATGAAAAAAAAACAAAGAAAAAGAATAATCTTCTTTCGAAAGCAATTGAACCTTCGTATTCTCCTTGTTTGGCAGCTGAAAACCACTGTACTAGAGAGGAGTGTTTATTATTTGTTTCATTCAGTCATGTGCCGAAGTGTCCCCCTTCTGTTATGACGCCTGTTTTCTTGATTAGGTACTATAATTAGCACCTGAAGACGTTACTTGAGATGAGTCGACAGTTAGTGTCATATTCCGTCAAATTCCTAGAGTAGGATCCAATCACATCAAACACAAGCATCAAAATGTCATTCCCATTATCGAAATCCGATCGGACTTAGTTGGTTTTATTTTTAAAAAGTGTACATTTCGATTGGATTCTGGCCAGAATACCATTTGATCCGATTATCAAAATGATTCTCCTGGACTAGCACACGTTACCATCCCGACGGTGGCTCTTATCATTGCTAGTGAATACAATCCAAACCAAATAATGATAAATATTAAAAAAACATACAAAGAAAAAAAAATTATAAGACAAATACGATTATCGTTTTTCTACTTTTCTTTCCTATCGCAACATAATCGTTTTCCTGTTGTGTCACCCTACAGGATGAAACTGAAACTGAAACTCTCATTATGTATTGTATGAAATATAGAAGAATTCATCGGTGCATACCTAATCCACAGGCATTAATCACCTATTATTTCTGTAGTGTCTCATTGAGTGTCTAGAGTTTCTACTCAAGCCCCACTATATGCTCAACGTAGAGTTTATCAGAAATTTTCTAGCAAGAAAAACTGAATCGCAGTACCAGTCTACGTATTTATATCATTCTGGTTGCATAGGATAGTTTATTAATTAGAGTTATCTTTTGGACGTACTCTTTCTGTTAAAAAATGCAAAAGAAATGATGAAAAGAAATAATTGATCGATTCAAACTTGTTCACCATGAGTACCCTCGACGTTAATAAAAAATTGATGAGAATCTTTCGAACAAGTGCTTCTTCTATCGAGAACATAGAGTGAAAAATCATTCTGTAACAGTTACTGACTAATTTAAGTGTGAGTCTCTCTTCTGTAGATCAAAATACTAGCTTAGGAGTTTATTTAGCATTAAATTGAATCGGAACTACAGCAATTCAAAACTGTCAGTCTAATACTATGTACCGTGTAGAGCAATTGATGCTCTGTTGATGATACTTTTGTATCATATAGAGCAGCATGCTCTTCATAAGGATTGAATTATGGTTCAAGATAATCCTTGATATGTTAAGAAACTTCAAATTTCAGAAAAAAAACAGGTTCTACTCATGATCCTATCAATTAAATATTTAAGCCCCCCCCCCCCCCCCCCTCAAAAATCGATCTTGGCCCAGGAACGTTCGAATTGCATGAAATTTACAAAATATGTTAGGCTTTGTATAAAAAGGTTATGGTTAAATTTTCAGCCCTCTATCATGATGTTTGGTTGAGATACGGACCTGACAAGGGTCAAAAATAGCGAATTTCGCAACCCAAATTTCTCGGTCGAGGTTTATGATATATCTTCAATTTCTTTTTGTGAGAAAGAGCATGTACACATGGAGCGCACTGCAGAGTCCCCTTTTTTTAATTCTTACTTTTTCAGCGGAAAACAGGAATCACGAGTTCAATAACTTCAAAAGCCCCGAAAAAGAAGGGGGGGGGGTTGAATAGAGATCCATTGTTATCTAGTCATAAAGAACGGTTTTTGAAAAAAGGGCTCTGCAATGCCCTGCATCTTGATTTGCTCTTTCAAACAAAAACAAAATTTTAATACATAGTATGGAGGTGAACTAAGAAATTTGGGATGCACTTTTTTGAAAGTGCAAACTGAGTAAAACCGAAAAAGATTTATTCGATATTTCAGAATTTTCGACGAAAATTGAGTTTTTTTGAGGAGGGCTTCCAGAAATCCCAAATTTTCCGGCAAATTCGAGTTTTTGGATAAAAACCTATATCAATTCTGAAAGAGCGAAGAACGGGCTATCTTCTGGTGCATTTATCTCAATTCCGGAATTTTCCCGAAAATTGACTTTTTTTTTAGGAGGGGGGGGGGCTTAAGCAGAATAATGAAATAATTAAAGAAAGGTTCAGATTCGTTACTTTTTACAGAATGAAGAGCTTCAGAATTTAAACACTTTGATTTTACTAGGTTCTTAGTGCTTTAAAGTTAAGTGCCACGCATAGCTATGAGTAGCATTGCAGAACGTGAAAGTATTGATGCTCAATGTAAATATAAACTGCTATTGTTTATCCAAGCATCGATTGTATTGTTTTTGAAATGAAAACATTTTTCAACAACAAGCATAGAAATTTTTCGTGGTTGCTCGTTATTGTCACGTGAGTGTAGCGCTTTTAGTATTAGAAGAGCTAAACACAATGTTTCTAATGCTGCATCGTGATACAGTATTATTGAACAACAAAATTCAAGCATTGAAATCCATGCTAAAACTATCAAAATAAAAAAATACAGTTGATTTATACTTCGAAAAATTACCATTTCAACAAGCCTTTCCAACTGTATTCTCTCGCTTCTAATAAATCTTTGACCATTCCAGTATCTTCTACTACAACACAAAGAACGTTTCGTAGGGTGTGGATTTGGGTGGAGATGGCCTTGAACCGAAAAGCAGCACACACACCCCATCTGCTAAATTTCTCTTTCAAGGTAATGAATAAACATCAAACAATTTTTTTTGTTCTTTTCTTCGGTTTGAAAACAATTTCAGCCCATAGGGGATCACAAAGGAGAAAAAAAGACGACATTCACAAGAAATACATTTATTTACTTATTTTTTTGCAGATAATCAATGCGAATAGAAACAGTATTAGTTCTCAGTATCTTCTTGTACATACAATGTTTGTTGATTTATGTCTTCACATTTCATTTTTTCATCGTATGAAGAATTTTTAGGTGCAACCGAGACAGCACTAAATTATGCTTGTAATGCAAGCAATAGTGTTGTCACATTTACCTTGTCTACATCAACTCATTCTGCATGGCAACCTACGTTAAATTGTTCTGTACAACGGTGCAACGCAAACTCAAGTACTAATGACACCTGTCTTTCACCGTCAATAGATTGCTACGATTACCGTTCATCAAATAATACCAGTTATTGTGCACCTGGTAGTCTATGCTCTGTTTTGAGATCGTGTGATAATATAACTTATACCTGTGCATCAAATAGTTCAGTTTGTGTTATTAATTCTTGCTGTTCACCACGAGCAGTATGTTTACCATTATCATTGGTAAATTTTTGTGCATCAGGTAAAATAAAATTTATTCACCTTTTCAAATCACTGCCTTCTACTCTACTAAATTGTCTAAATTGTATTTGAGATTGTATTTGATGTTAATTTCAAATTTAAAAATGAATGAGTCTTATCATTCAGTGACAAAATCCGGCTACGAAAAATAATATCAGAATAGAAATAAATGCGATGAAAAATTTTAGGAAATTAATTGAAATTTTATGGATAATCAGAAGATAAGATTTTATTGTGTTGAGATACATTAACTAGGGTAATAGGGATCACCTTTGCCGTAATTCATAGTCTCGTTGTTCTTCTTTATCTGAATCAATACTTATCAATACAACTTTAAGTGGAATTAAAACTAGCAGCTCTTATGATTTCATTTTAATCATTGAAACCAATTGTACTGATTTAGATATTAGTTAAGATTAAAGCTATATCCATACGTACAGCCACACTTTGAACGTAATATAATGAAGTATTTGATCGTCTACCAGCACTAGAAGAGTCTCACAGGAACTGATCTAGTTAAATGGAAAATGGTCATTTAATCGTATCTGCTTAGCTAATTACCTTCACTCCGTGACAGCTCCGTTCAATTTTAAACTTCCGAGTATTTTTCTTTTTATAAATATGCATGTATGAATTTCAGTTAGGAATTATATTCTGTTCTTTATAAAATCTAAGGTAGACAGTAGTCATGAATAATATAAATATAATCAGCGAAAGTCTGCTTACAACATTTGAAAACCAAATGACTCATATAAAGAAGAAATATATTTTGAGTACCGAAAAATAAGACGATTGAGCAAAACAAACTAATTATGCACGATAAGAGGCACTAAATAACAACTTCAATATGAAAAAGTGAAGCATATAAGCTAGAAATAGCATCCATATATACAATATAGTCTCAATTTTTTTAGGATAATTATATTTGCTTATTTTTATAGTGCTTACTTTGTTTCGTGTTCTTTTCACATATAATTTATTTAATACTCAACATGTATGCCGTGCCTGTTTTATGATCAAGTTGCATTATTTTTCATTTTTATTTTTCTCTTTTCACGAACAGTCAAATTCTTATATGACTCTTTTTAAAATTGAATGCGAAAAAACATGTCTTATGAATAATAATGTAATTTCATGGTCTCATCTATTGCCTCGAATACTGATCATACTCACAATAGACAAGAATCTTATGTCGAAAAAGATATTAACAAATTACAAGTTTACTAGTAAAGCATCACAGCACAACTGACTGATCCCTGAAAATATATCACACTCTGAAAGCTTAACTTTCAGAGTGCAATTGATTCTATGAGATAATAACATTTTATGAGCGAGTGTGCTTATTCTGTAAAAGGGAATTCCTACTAAGTGTCATCCAATCATGTTTTCTGTAATTTATTACATTTTATGATAAAGATACTTTTACTAAAACATGATCTCTAATATGACAACAGATAAACTTTTCCTTGAGCTGCGCTAGTGTAGAACAATTAAATTAACGTTTAGTAACAATATACCAGACACACACTCACTTTTATAGAACAAAATGCTGTCATTTAAGGTGTTCCCATGGAAAAATAATTTTCCAAAAACCGCGGTTTCCACGAAGACGCCTGCGGTATCCATTAGATGACCACGGTAAACCGCGGCGAAATGCGGTCTTCACAACCACGTATTTCCAAAACCGCGTTATCTACTGTCCATACCGCATTTTCAAACAGAACAGTTTTCACCGGTTTCCAAGAGAGCGGTGTCTCCACTTGCAACCGCGGTTTCGTATCTAGCGGTTCGTCCCGGTTCAAAACACCGCGGTGCTTGCAATTATTACCGCGGTTTCATATCTAGCGGTTCTTCGCGGTTCAAAACACCGCGGTGCTTGCACATATTACCGCGTTTTTATATGTGGCGGTTATTAACGGTTTTTTGAACCGCGGTGTGGGCACATGTGACCGCGTTTTATATGTGGCGGTTATTAGCAGTTCGATAAACCGTGGTAACTTTAAATTATGTGTTAAAAAAACTCTAGTTGTTTAAAATACATCTGTTCATTATCAACCTCATTTTTAGTGGATATACCATAAGACAGTTGATCTTGCGCTATGATAGGGTTTTCAATTCATCTTGAAATTGTTGTAGTTTAAACTCTGCAAATCGATTGACAACAATGTCGCAGCTCTTATTTTATTATCAACCTTTATTTGCATAGGAGGGATTGAGATGTAGTCACAAGAAAACAGTATTAGTTATTCGAGAAATTAATTAAAAAGAAATGATTGGTACTGCAGGCTGTTTCAAGAGAATTTATATGGTAGGAGGCTCATTGTATTTTAAAAGGAAGCCACAAAAATTTTAAAATGAGTTTGGTTATGGTTCTTTACACACCTTCCTGTAACTATAGGGATCACGATTTTCTGTGGCGCAATCGCAAGGTTCTATGATGCGGTAAGTTACGGAGTCAGAGATCACCCTTTCATTTATTTACACCATAATGTGCTACACCTCTAGGTGAAAGCGTTTTATAAACCGCGTTTTTCACTCACAAAACCGCGNACCGCGGTTTCAAAAACCGCGCCGTTGCTGTCGAATAGCGCGGTGCATTTCGAGCAGTAATATAATGTGTAAGGACAATCAACATGTCGCGCCCCACTTTTCTATCAAATTTTTAGATTTTTACACAGATAATTCATCTGACTCTACAAAGACAATTTGTGGAAATGGGGCTCAACGGAGTTCACCTCACTACCCCTCGAAGGGTACCATACATGAAACCTTCAGGTGGCAGGTTTTGTTCCGCATATCAGAGTTAGTTCACTCTGGTGTGTCGGGAAAAACCGCTCGAACCCGCGGTTTCTGATAACGCGGTTTTCAGCGGTTTTTCCAAGCATCGAAAGTCAGACCATCTATTCGTTTCTTCAAAACCGCACGAAAGCGCGGTCACAAGAACCGCAGTTTCGAGTGGTTTTGAAGAAACGAATAGATGGTCTGACTTTCGATGCTTGGAAAAACCGCCTGAAGTCGGAGTTTTGAATACCGTTACCAAACGGGTTTTTTTCAAAAATGTTTTTCCGTGGGTTTACATATATCAGTACTGTGAGGGACACAAATGAAGACTCTGGGTCTTCTAATGTTTTCCTACGTTTATAATATATTGAAAATTTCCGTAAAATGTACGGGCACATCTTTAGCATTTTACCCCTCCCCATCAGATACTAACGATTTACCCTTCTTATCATCTGTATCAATTATTCTATGTAAGAGTAGAAACGATAGGAAATAATAGATCGGTGTGTCAGTCCTTCATAATATTGGTTTCGACCATTCTCTTTCTTTTGCTCCAATGACTTGCATTGAAATATGCATCATATTATGGGCTAAACTATTGAATTTGCAAAAGTACCCATGTTTCGGTTAAGGCTTTTCTAAATCTAGCCTTGTGTAATAGATGTTTTTGATTATCTACTATTCATATTATTTCATAATCTTCGTAGCTACACCTTGCCAGCTGCAATTTCAATCAAGCTCCTTTAATGTTGGTTCCCGTCCAGATTCTATTGCTTTCGGTGATTTTAACCGTGATGGTAATCCAGATTGTGTCGTCGTAAACTCGGATGATAATACTGTCACTGTGATACTGGGGAACGGTGTCAATGGCACTATTGGACAACGTAGCTTTGCAACTGGTACAAATCCACAATCAGTCGCTGTCACTGACTTTAACCTTGACGGTAAGCCAGACCTCATCGTTGCGAACTGGGGCGATAATACTGTTACTGTACTACTTGGAAACGGCGTAAATGACACCATCGGACAAAAGAACTTTTCAACAGGTTTTAATCCACGATCAATTGCTACTACTGATTTTAACCTCGATGGATATCCGGATGCCATCGTCGCGAACTCGGGTGATAATACTGTCACTGTACTACTTGGAAACGGTGTAAATGATACTATTGGACAACCTAGCTTTGCAACTGGTACGAATCCACAATCAGTCGCTGTCACTGACTTTAATCTTGATGGTAAGCCAGACCTCATCGTTGCGAACTGGGGCGATAATACTGTCACTGTACTACTCGGAAACGGTGTAAATGATACTATTGGGCAACGTAGCTTTGCAACTGGTACGAATCCACAATCAGTCGCTGTCACTGACTTTAACCTTGATGGTAAGCCAGACCTCATCGTTGCGAACTCTGGCGATAATACTGTCACTGTACTACTTGGAAACGGCGTAAATGGTACTATCGGACAAAGTAACTTTCCAACCGGTAAAAATCCACAATCTGTTGCTGTCGGGGATTTTAACCTTGATGGGTATCCCGATGCCATTGTCGCGAACTCTGGCGATAATACTGTCACTGTACTACTTGGAAACGGTCGAGATAATGTCACTGCCGATCAGACGTTTTCAATTGGCAATAGCCCACGTTTTATTGCTGTGTTCGACTTCAACAAGGATGGCAGACTTGACTTTGCAGTAGCCAATTACAATGATAGCACTGCGACTGTTTCGTTAAACACCTGCCAATAAGATGCGTAATGAATAAATTATTGTTCCAAATTTTTCACTCGCTTCTACATTAATTAGACCGCATCGTAATTTACTTTCAAATGATGTGATTTATACTCGTCGCATCATTTATGAGACCGTTCTCCATTTCTTGTGTTGTCAGGCAGTACGTGTATACTTTTATCTTGTGTTCGATGAAAAGACTATAAAGTCTCTCATGTTAGTTCTTAGCCTTATTGCCTGAATCCAAAGTACGATACTCTTGAAGTTATTTTTGATCCTTTTTCAAGATAACACAAGTCTATCACAATAGATTTCTGAGAAAGATGAAGATGGACGCTTGAGATGCAAGTGTGACTAGAAAGAGACACCACCATAATCATAATCACAAACGAATATGGTTCTCAATACCAATCATAATCACCAATATGCTTCTAAATATTGCAGTCATGGAGAAAATTCGTGTACACTTATAATTGGGGTTTGAGTGTGGATATTATAGTCATTTTCTAAGCAACACTCAGACACAAACTCACACTAACATCCACGAGCCACTATAACCTCCATTTTCAATTTTCTTTTTTTCTCTGAATGCTTATTGAGAAGTATGAATATAAGGTTATACACGAATTTTTTTTCATTATCGGTGATTAGTTTTGGCGTGATTGTTGGTTCAACTGTTTTTGGTATTTTATCGTAACTGTTCAAATTTAAAAGTTTGATTGAATGAAGCACGGTAATCGATAAATATGAGATTGATCGTAATCCATCAATCGGAGCATATTTATTATACTGAAACAATGAATAGAAGTCATTTTCAGACTACCACATGTCTTCAATATTGATAAAATGTGTACTTTCAACATGCAATGAGACCTTATTCTTTGAGGAAAAAGAAAGCAAAGAAAGAAATGATTCATCAGATCGATACTAATCAAACAAAAAAACACCCGTCCAAATATTTTTAATATATTTTGTCGCTGAAGGTGAGTAAAAAAGGCAGAGAAGTCGTATAATTTGAGAAATATATTTGCATTGCACAACTAATGATACCAATGCCTGGAAAAGTGTGTTTATTTCAAACTTGTATTTGTAGGTGTGTATAGTATCCCTGAATTATAAATATTGTCCCGTACCCTATCCATCTGTCAAAAGTAAGCACCTACTGTGAAAATACTCATAAAAAACTATAACAATGTTGTTGAAATGAAGGATAAACTAGACAGAAATTAAATTTTTTCAAAGTGAACTCTGCATTAAATTGAACTAATAGCATTGAAAACTATCACATCACGTTTTCCACTTTTGAATCCGTTTTGGGTGGGAATCGTGGTGAACTTTTCATCAATGAAAAGCTCTTTCCTTGTAGTTTATGTACAGTTAGAAATATTTCCCTACGAAAGTGAGAGTGTGAGTATCAATCAGCGTTGGTAGTTGAAGCTATGCAGTTTCATATTCGATGGTTTTTATTGCTGAATGCACCTCTGACATCTTTAACCATATCCTTCAAATCGAAAGTAAAGTATTATTTGGTAGATTGCCTCGAGCACAAAGAAAAACATCGTACGTTAATGATGATAAAGGTAATCAAAGTCAAACGATTAACAATCACGATCATACACACAATCGGGATTTAGACGATACGACACTACACCAGTCTACACCTTTTAACTTACTTTTTAAAATTAATTTATTGTATATACGGCTGAAGATCATAGTTTAATTAATTTCTTTTCTGATGCCATGAACAATAATGTCCCCATTGGATTCTCTTTATGACATACTTGCCAGTGAATTTGATTTTATTAAATTTATAAAGCTAAACGGTTTTGAAGCTTAACTCGTTGTCACTGCCATCGGCAAATATGCACGTATTTCCATGCTGAATCTAACAGAGCTTAATTTTTTTCCGAAGATTAAACCTGAAGTGTATCATGACTAGTTAGAATTTCTAAAATGCTTTTAAAAAAGTGTACATCTTTGTTGGTACTCGTGAAATGCTAATAAAGCACTACATCTGTTTCAAACTTTAAAATGGAAATTTCAATATCAAATGTTTAATTGATTGATGATGCGCTTAAACTGGTTATGGTATAATAGCATCATACGTACTAGATCATACGTCCAAGTTTCTATATCGATACTGATATGATTTGATGCTGCACTGTGAAGGATTGATCTTTTTTCTATTACATATTGCTCTTTTATTGGTTTAAGATTCTTTATAGAAATTAAGCGGAGGAAACTTTTTATCTATTGTGCACATGGATTATTTAACGTCTGACTATGTGTACTTTTTAGACAAACATCGGACAGTAGTTGTTTAAAAACTCCTCTCCATTGAAGTGTAAATCTAGGATAAAATCTATAAATTTTTTCATAGATTCGAGCCTGCACAGTACGATAGCATTGGTTGTTAGTGTGCTTTTAAGTTGATCTTGAGATGCTTAAGTAAAGAAATGTCTGTTTACTCAAACTTTTCAGGTCTAGGAAGCTTTATTTGAACAGATAAAGTGTCATCTTGCACAATATACTTTCAAAAATAAAATATAAATTGACATTTTGTTTTTGATTTCTATGAGAACGTTGATGAGCACCTTGTTTCTGTTCAAGAAGTACCTGTTGGCTCTCTGCTCCACATGACAGTATACCTCAGAGTACCACAACTAAAAACGGATTCAAGGCAAAGCAAAGCATATTTATAATATTTCATCCGTAAATTTTGAAGTGTTTTAGTTCTCAAACAAAAATAAAAGATAGAACACAGTTGAACAGCAAACATAAACGAAAAAGATCAATTTCAAACAATATCGAAACTGAACACGATGAAATAGAAATATCCACAATGAATTCAATCTAATTAAACTAATGGAGAAAGTACTTAGATCTATCTAAAAGTACAACATAAGCATGAGAGTCAGACGAATCGCACATTGAATAATGAAGAAAAATTAACAAAGTGCATTTTTATCTCCCCTAAGTACTCTCACAATTAAGTGTTTCCTTTTTTCATCAGTGCAAAACAAAGTTCTGTTCAAAAATCGTATCCTCTTTAGATACTTTGCTTTCGTTTGATATGCTAACATTTACAAATACTGCAGTTACATATCTTCAATGACTTTTGACTTAAAATTCATTTATTAAACTCAAACTTTCAATGATGTCAATGTTCCTTGTACTTTTCAACATAAGTTGGTAGCTTTTACTTAAATTTTAATTCTACGGGGCAATGTACCAATATGACATTTGTTCGAGTAAGTATAAACCAATCCTTTTTCTATTTACAAACGAATTGTGACTCGATGACAGGGTAACTATTGTCTATTTTATTCATTGGATGTTTTCGAATGATAACTATAAAGAGTACATTTTTTCTTCTTCGTGATAGACTAGATTAATAGAGCATGCTCTATATAAATTAGGGAGTACTAATCATGTTGTCAGAACAACACATGTTTTATCGATAGAGATATGTTACTCTGTTCAAGTGTTCAAATATGACATCGACTGCGTGCTTTAAAAAATCTTGACTTGAAAAAGGGAAATATAAATCTGACCCACTCAATATCTGTAAAGAAAGTATGGTGTCAGCGAAATCCGCTTACGATTTTGTTTTAAAAATATTGAGCCTTCAATCGATCAGAAATTTAAAGTAAAAGTTTATTTCGTGTTTTATCTGTGTACCATTCTATTTAATGCAGTTACTAGATAATCTTATCGATGAAACAACATCTGAGAATGAACACCAACAGTATTATGCCGATAGAGAATGTATTTTTTTAAATATACGTCAATGGAAAAGTAAGTCGAAACATCAACGATTTCTCCTCATAATCATATGGTTCTAGATGTACTTGATGATATCAGTCGAATAAAGCAGTATGGAGAATTGAGTGGTAAAATGTCCATTTTAAAAATGTAAGTTAATCCAATTCATCATAGTTTATTTAGTATATACACATTTTCTGTGTCATATAACAGAAAAGCAAATATTCAAAACGATCTGGATATAATTCGACACAACATCAATATAGGATTATCCAAGCTGATGGCATCGAGGATCTCGACTTGGTATCTCATTAGCATTCAAATGATTTGCGGCTTTTTAATTTAGTAGTAGGTTACATGGAAGAACACAAAGGTTTATTAAAAATCATTGATTAATTCGATGAAATTGTTGAAGGTATGTTTACGGATTTTTTCGATACTTTAGAGTTACATCGATGAACATTGTACATTGTCTTTTCAGGTCCCTGCCGAATGAACCGGCCATCAATCAACAATAATTTGAAACGTTTAACAAAGTGATTTTGTATGACTATTTCGTCATTATCATTGTTTCTGATATTTCACTAATAAATATGGGGTAACCATGGCTTATGATATCGTTCTACATTGATGACAGTATTCAAGCAGATAATTTACGTGACATATGCTCATTATTATTTTCATCATTCCCCAGGAGGATCATTCCGATCGTCAGAAAGGTCATTGAAAACGGCCATAAAGCTGCATTAATTCCTAACCTATTTCGCCATAATCCATCAGCTCTCGTTTACGGGCTGTTTTCTTCCACCTGGGTTGTTAACTCTATGTTTTTTTGTTCCAGAATTTCGTGAAGCTCATCATTCGATAATAATTGTTTTCGATGAAAAATTTCTTTTGTCAGATAGTGTCGTTCTGATTTTGGATGTATTATTGTAAAAATAAATTTGTTAAAAGAATTTCAACAGGTATTAGTCCAATAAATCAAACTATATTATTATTAAACCAAGTTTTCATTTTGATTCTTTATTGGGAAGAAACTCGAATCGAAAGAAAATTGACAAGTACATTGATAAGTTCAACTTTCGTGATCAAATCCTTGGTTTCCTCTACCATTATTGATTTTAAAGCAGTCATTGTGATGATCAACTCATTCCATCGATAACATTCTTCCGACCATTTTTACTTAAAAAGCAACTTTAATCAGCCTTTTCATCGAAAAAGAAGAAGGATTCAGTTCGAAACTCGGGTAAGTGCTGCAAGAAGTGTTGGTATTATTTCAAGATTTGTTAACTTAAGATCGAATAATCAGAGAAAGTAATCACTTTTCATGACCCAGGTGAATGAATCCGATCGGATCCGATGAAATCCTATGGGAATCGGGGTTGTGGAAACAGTAACGGATCCGAGGGGAGCAACCTATTTTATTATTTGTATACGAATTAGCATTTAATCCCAATATTAGAGGTCTGTTTGATCATACGATGAAATGCAATCGGATTCCGATAGTAGGATTCGATAAAACCCAACACTAAGGATCCGGATGTCGGATCGCAACCAGGAATCCGATGGGATTTCGTCGGATTAAAGAAACTTCGACAGAAACATGATCGGATCCTATTGTCGAAATGATCCTCCTGGGTTGAAAATAAGTTTAAAAACCGTGTATAATACTCACTTATTGTTTTCGGTTGCCAAACAGAACACAATAAATTATTTACTGAGCTACACTCATGTAGACTTTTTATTGCAAGGAGTAGCATTGATATTATTTCTCAAAAAAGTTTCTATCAACAACTTACTCACTATGGTTAAATTTCTCATTGAAAAATACATGTATTACTAATAAAAGATGACTTTACTGATCAAGAAGCTAGAATTAGCTAGACAAAGTAGTAGAAACAAAAAGAGCTAGTATACACTTTCACGAATGCACCATAGTTATCAGCAAGAAGTGGAAATGTATGAAGTAATATGCATAACCTTCGCTTCAGATTCCATATGATCAATACCTATAGCTCTATCGTGTTACTTCAGTTATTGAATATTCTTGATAGTCTGATCAAGAATGAATAGTAAGATGTATATATTAGTGAGGTATCAAGTTGAATGTAGGTATATATGCAAAAAGACACTGGTATTCATCCATTTCAGTGAGTTGGAAAGAAACATGAAGGAAAATGATTTTATTAATCTCGCAGTTATTTTTGAGATAAGTTTCTTTACGAAGGTTTAAGTTTTGTCTGAGGCAAGGTCAAATCTCTACTCTATGGATCTTAGTAGAGTAGAGTGGGGCAATTGCAGACGAAAAAAAGTACTTTTCACTTGTGACTGCCATAGCTCCATCAATTTTAGGTATTTTTTTCTGTTTTTTTTTCGGACTGATAGCTGAATGTCAGCTCTATAACCTCATGTAAAAATTATTAATAACAGACTATCCAAACTTGTTCAATCGCTTATTCTCTAGTAGGTTCTGCAAGTTTTCTGCAATTACCCCACGTGGGGCAATTGCAGAAAACAAGCGTACAACGTGGGGTAATTGCAGATTCTCAGCTATTTTACATGGAACCACTAATTATCGGTTTTCTCACTACCTGAACAAGATTCTTTAGCAATTTTTTCACAAATAGATTGAGGCAATGATTATCCTCAAATGGTAAGAATCTTACGATAATATTCCTCAAGAAATTAGAATAACAATTGAAATAGTAAATTGAAAATATTGAAAAAATGTCTGCAATTGCCCCACTTGGGGTAATTGCATACACAAGCAAAAGGAGTGGGGCAATTGCAGAAAGCCATGTAAAATGACNTAATGCACAACACAGAACATACTTCAGTCGTTCTTTGCGAAAGTTCTGAGGTGATCGTTGCCGCTGTAAGTGTTGTCTCAATAAGTTCTTCTCTACACAAACATAAAAAGCAAATCGTGAACCATCTTTTAGTTCAACGCATTGACGGCAAATAAAATTTTCTAATTGATCACCACTGTTGAAATCTTTCTATGGTACCAAAAGTCGAGAACATTGAAATATCTTAACGATAGCTAAATGTTATAGAGGTTGTAAGATGGTGGTTCGAGTTAATGATAAAAAATTTTTGGGAGGAGAGGAATTGAGACTAGTGTGATAAATTATTAGAAATGATGGATGACTAACTGGCTCATGTTTGGGAATGAACGTTACTTATGGACTAATAGAATGTCATTCTAAATTGAATATTTTCAAAGAACTTTAGATTGTTGTTTGCTCCTTTAATATTTTTCTGTCTGTTGTTGCTGCTTCATCGGTTTTCCTTTTTCTTGTTGATGCTGGTTTATGATAATTCATCAAGATCGTCCACACTGGCGCCAAATACTCTACACAAAGACGTTTGTTATTAGTAATTCTTTTATTTTGAATAAAGAACTTTTCAATTATTTTTTTACCGTTGACAACAGGTGTCTTTTTGCAAAAAAATAAAATTAGTGCTGATTAGTATAACAAAATATGACTTACATTTTTAATCGAACTCGATAAGGGCGAGATGTCAATAGGTTAAGACGATCATGAAGTTAACAGAAGATCGGATAAACTCATGAAAACAAGTCTTAATTTATGGAAATTAGTTGGTTTAGCCCAGATTCAATTTTATTTAGAGAATCTCTTGATATTCGAGCAGATATAATACTTTTGAAAATCTTTGAAACTTCTGGATCTTCTTTGTATGGCCATTCACCCTGTTTTATGCTTTCAATGACATTGAGCACTTCTTTCCCACAGTACCATGGTGAACTTAGTTTACGAACGTAATTACGCACCATTAAAAATTTTCCAGAAATGAAAGTTCGAACGTTGATAGTTGTTTAATTATCCCTGGCAAAGGAAAGAAATAAGTACTTCCGCAAGGTATAAAGAACTTTTTTCTTTTCTGTTCGTCAAAGAATACGATCTGATTTGACTAGCAAGTAGACCGATCGGGTTCGGGTCCTATAAGCCTTGGATCTGATAGGCTTTACATGGAAATATCAATACATTATGTTCGAATCCAAAACATTCGATCAAATAGGTACGGGCTCTAGTCC